>CABFOW010000040.1:224288-237590 GCA_902141385.1 Timema californicum | reverse complement strand
CTTCGAGATGTTGTTGCCCAACTCTTGTTTATTAGTGCGTTTGACTCGCCAGCGGCGTAGCCAGGGAATCTGGACGAAGGTACGTTTGAACAGTTACTTAACTTCACTGTTTATAATGGATTTTTCTGAATGTTTGCTTTGAATAATGGTTGGGGCTAGATAGGGCTATAATAGAGAAGAATACTATTATAGGTTTTTTTGGAGGTTATTTCTGGGGGTGGGTAGTACGTATCTTGGCAATTTTATTAGTGATATTAGGTTAGGTGGGGAGTAATTGTGCAATACAAGGCATTGTATTGTTACATTATTTTCCCTTCAATTATATCACAAAGAAATATAGTTTATAATATTGGTCAAGCAATTAATATTTTAATTAATCATGGGAATGGCTGTCATTGGAAGTTGGGTTCTAAGTCAATAATCTCTTGGCGTTCCTTCAAATTAAATAAATAAGGAGTTGCTAGGTAGATTCTACTAAGCATAAAGTTGAGTATAGATTCATTCATAACGTATAAGTAATAACGAATAGTGCATAGCATATAAATTATATAATGTTACTTATTATAAGATTTTTTTATTTGACAATTACATGATCCAAAGGCTAGAGCTCATTTATAGGACTATAGATTTACAGGAATTGAAATTTTACATTTGTTTGAATTTTAAAAGACTAAGAAGTCTATGAATATTTTATCATATAATAAAGTTAAACAATCAAAACCAAACTTTTTTTTAAACAAAATACACAAAACATAAAAGACAGCAGAACCATTACAATTTTACAGTTTAGATAATTTTGAAAAATGTGTGATAATAGAGATAAGTAGATTTTATAGATAAATGTGAGATAAACACTAAAAATAGAAATAAGTATATAAAAAAGAAAAATATAATATTATCAAATAATTAATAAGAAAGTACTTTGGGATAAAAATAAAATTTGCACAAAATTAAACACTATCACAATAATAAACAATATATGTAGGTATATACGGGGAAATAATAATGGATTTTCCCTGCAAGAACTTATGAAGTATCACGAGTCACACCACAAATACTGGTGCACATAGCCTATAATATAGGGTTCGTCCACAAACCATGTAATACTTTGAGGGAGAGGAAGGGATCTCAAATGTCTATATGCTGTTACATGGGGGGAGAGTGGAGTACATCAAAATGTTTCGTAACACAGGTCTTAAACTCAAATTCTAATGTTGAAAAACAATATTATTTTTCATGTTTTCACCTTTAATAAATATAAGCTACTTATGGATAACTTCCGAAAATCTTTTGCATTGAAAATACAAGTTTAGCACTTACTTTTTGTATGTCAATATTTCTAATGCGCTTAGGTGGTATTGCCTGTTTGAGACAATGAATGCCAAGCACATTCAAAAACACATATTTTTATACGGATGACAGTGACATGTTTAGTCTCACAGTATTTGTTTAGATTTGTCCATCTACTGACCTTAATTTATAAGTATAGTTGAGTTTGAGAATAGTTTAAATGCCTAATTCACATTCTTTTGAATAGGCCATGAAAAATCACTTGTGTTTGTACAAATACAAAATAAGTTCTTCAAAAAGTGGAGACTTGTTCATTGCTTTTACATAGGCCATGAAAAATCATTTGTGTTTGTACAAATACAAAAATAAGTTCTTCAAAAAGTGGAGACTTGTTAATTGCTTGCGTATAAAAAGCAATATTCAGAAAAAATTGTGGAAGAGTCTCAAAAAGATGTAGTGAAATGGAAAGAAGCAAAAGTACAGAATTTATTTCAAGGCAAGATTGAGGAATACATCAATAGTGTTATTTCTTAATTAATACCAGCAACATGTTATGAAAATTAAAGCATCAAATATCAATAATTATTCATAAAATGTAGGTGTATTTAAGCCTATACCTTTTCCCTTCGATAAATCTAATGTATATGTATATAAATGCAACTATTAAACATACGCTATGGTGGCTTTATTGTCTAAATTGTCATTCTATCAATAGACTATATGGCCGATGTTGTGGAGATGGGGTTCCAATACCATTCAGGTCTACTGAGGGTTGATTTTCTTAAATGCAAATTTTCTTTAAAATTCAACCTTTTAGAGTAAACATTTTGTAGGGTGGTATAGTCAAATTGTAGTTGTTCTAATTATTCTTTATGATATTTATCTAATGGAGTAGAAATGATGAAGGTAGAATTCTAGAGGTAATCTACCCTCATTAACGTGGAGAGAGATTATAAAACCATTTAAGAAAAGCCACTCTGTGTATACCCGACAGGTATTTGAAATCCGATCTTTGCTTCATTGGTCTTTTTCAAGTGTGGAGCCAGGATCCAGGATCGGTGTTGGAACGAAAGAATTTAAACACAGCGTCTTTATGTCTGTACTATCTGTTTGTATGTGTAGCTAACCATAAATAATAATCCTCTCTGAAACCATTTATGGTCAAGATTTAAAACGGATTTTAAGAAGTATTAATTTTGAATCCCTCCTTTAGTATCACAAAACTTTCCTATGAAATAATGACATTCATTCTTGGTGAGAAAAGTTAAGTAACACGAGTGAGTGGGGGACGGGCCTAAGCTAAATGTTTACATAGTGTTACCTGGGGGGAGTGGGGGCTATAAAGGTGAGAAAAAAGCGTTACGTGTTTTATTGATGACCCCCATCACTGGATTAACATATGCGGCTAAGATTTTCAAGCTGTCGTCTACACACCATTGTTTAAGAGAGAAGGCAACTTTCGGACATCTCTTTTTTTCCTACACACATACAACGCAATTTGGCATATTGACATTGTTGGCTGTTATTGAACATTAAATATAATTTGGTTTTAGAAGCAATATACAAGCTGAGAGCAAACTTTAAATATATTGTTATATAGTAACGCCAACTTTCTTATGAAACTTTAATAAGGTATTTATTTATACATCCTACAAGCCCTATAACATAAATGATAATTTAAATGTAAAACTAATATACAAAGTTTGTCATTCAAAATAATGTAAGTTTGAAGCTACCTTTTTTTATTTTAGTTATCGAACTTTAAATATAACACTGTTTCTGAAATCATTATATAAGCTAATAACCAATTTTAAATATATTGTAGTCTTGGCAGAATGTAAAAACATGGGTGTTATCTACATATTTTAATACATTAATAATTTATTCTTATTTCTACAAAATTACCTTTAAAACTGAATTGTATATTCTTTAATGTAAATGTGTCTTCAGTCAAATTAGCTACTTCACTATTTAAAAAAACTTTTACTCGCCAGACATACGTTTTTACACAAGAATATTGAAATAAACGGTTAAATCTATCCACTCATCAGCAAGCAGATGACAAACTTTAGCGTCACGATTTAGTCCGTTGCAAGGGGTGTTTTTCTATATACAGTATAGTTAGAGATCACTCCAGAAAGTCAAAGACATAGAAAACGCAATAGAGCACTTCGTATTGGCTTTTGGGGTATATGAGGCTTGAGGCCATAGAATGATAAGAAGCGACTTGAGTTATTAGGATAAAACTTATTATCAGTGATTTATAGTTAATATGTAAATATTATATGCTATTTCATACAAAAATAAATACATATTATAATTGGAGTCGCAACATTACTTATTGTTTCTCTTCTTTATTTTGTTACTGACTTTGAATAAATTGGTATTTTATACCTTACTTGGCTGTTAAGTTCAGCTTACAACTGGCCAATAGTACTCCACAGTGCCTTAACTTTTGAATACATCTAACCAAAAAAAATGAGCGAGGAAGAAAATGAACAAGTCTTACTTCCCCTAAAAAAGTAAGTTTTGACTATCCAATTATAACACTACCAGTGAAATATATACATTTCTGGAATTTGAATTTTTGAATTTTGTGATGGTGGCGGTTAACAACCTCATCCCGGGTCTAGAGCAGGGCACTACTTCATTTCACTTTAAAGGTTCCATGATTAATTTTGTTATTTATTAAACATTGCATTGGTGGCCGCATGGACTAACAATTTGGAAAAGTTCCTCAAATATTGTGTATATAAGGTACCTTCAGTATTCCAAACAAAATATTTCGATGCTAAAACACAATCCTCTATATTTGGAAGAAGAAAAAACTTCTGTACTGCACGAAACAATAATTGTGTATACAACACCAAAAAACACAAAAACAATTAATGTTGACTTTAATATTATTAGGATCATGATAAATTTAATTTAAATTCGACTCATCGATATCAGGCGATATTGTTTCACCATGTTCTTTAGCATTTCTTAGAAGGCGTCGACCTTGGAACAAGCAAACTAAACACCATTTATGTAATCTTTGAATAAATAAAGTCAAAGATTCAGAGATTTAGTTAAAATACAGTATTTTTTCCTGCAAAGTTGTCTGACACAAATTTTGAAAAGTAGTATAACCAACATGTGCCACTACGAAAGCGGTAGGGCCTTGTCTATAATATTTGTCTTTTTATTTAATTCATTTAAAGTTATTAAAATATCTAAACATCAGTAGGTCTAGTGTTTATGTGTCTAATATGATTACTAACCCAATTATGGGGGCTTAGGTAGTTTTTTTCAAAAATAGATTGGTTGTGCTCTAGCATCAATATTTGTATTTTATAATATATTTCATTTACATATGGGAGAAGATGGTGCATCGATTAGGAAAGAAAAGAAGAAGTAAGAACTAACTCTCCTAAGGTCAGGGGATACCTGTCTGTCATGTGTATCACTCAATCACTCACGTGTGGCACACCTCAAACTATATTCCAAAGAATACTTGTTTTTAGAAACACGTAGTAATTTTCTACATCAACCCCATTTAACTTATTTATTATTTTTTGCAGCAAACCCAACCTTTGCAAATGATTCATTTATATAAATATATTTTTTAAGAAAGTTCAACATCTACAAGCCTATAACCTGAACAGTTATTAAGACTCAACTTGGAAAAATCTTACAAAAACACATTCGTGGTGTAAATTTTTTGTGACCATTTTGTTGATAAATTTTATGGACCTAGCTAAAATCTTTTGTAAATGGGCCAATGAACTTTTACTTTTTATACAATACTTTATATGGCCAATTTACAAACATTTCTAGCAGATAATACACTTATTTTGAATGTCTAAAATAAGTTTTCCTTACTTTATAACACTACAAAAATGCACAATTCACAATTGAGACACCAAGATTTGGATATTTATAAATTGAATATTAAGATTTCCTGTAGGTTTTTATTAATGTTGGCAGGTACTCACCTCCATCACAGTATGCCCATAATGATGCTCCATGTTGTTTTAATATTGTCTGAAATAGCTTAACCTCAGAACACTCTTGAATGTTTATACACGTAAACTATTAATGTGTTTATTAATTTGGATCATAAAATCCTTAGCCTTCTACAGAAACTTTTTTATTATCTTTTTTAAATCTTGAGCCCATTCTAAAAAAATGTTATATGTACTGAACTCTTGACACACAACATAATTATAATCTGGGATAACACAATGTGATATACTTAAGGTCATTTGACATTTAGAATTAATAAGATTTTTTGTCTCTATAACATTTTATCTGAGAATTTAGCATAGACTGGAAACTTGGAATAGAGAGGCTATCAGCCCATTCCAGCAACACTGACCAGATAAACAAGCCGGTGTCCGCTTTACCTAAGTGTGTCATTATTTGGGATTATCTGACGCTCAGCTCAGCCAGGCATATTATGTTCTTCTAGTCACTATTGTCTTTCCATTCGGTACAGTCAAATCAGAAATTTCATGAAATAAAATATTTCAAATTTATATTAGCAATTATTAATTTGGACATAATAATAAAATTAACGAAAAGAGCTTGGTTAAAAAAAAATTAATTTTAAATTACAATGTATTCTAAACAATTATTTAAAATCATATTTGTGTGGTATAAATACAGTATCTAGGTCTAAATATAATTAAAAATTATGTCATTTATCACTTTTTAACTGCTTATACATTAAAAACTATTTTACTTTGACATATATGTCAAGCTTACCTACTATAAATATTTAAATGTGTACACCTCATATGAATGTCTAATTATGCTACATTTCAGCCCCATAAGTTAATGAATGACTTTACCTTAACATTGGTACACAAAAAGCATAAAATATCAAGTTTGATCCCTTCTAACCAGTGAACTCTAATGATTTGAAATCTTTGAATCAATATTTAAGGCTTATAACAATTTAACAAGTACAGGCCTATAATTCGCTTCGATAGCCGCTAGGTCTAACATGCCACTCTCGCAGTAGACTACAGTAGACCGATGACAGGTATATCAAGTTTTGACTTTAGGTTGGGTGTACTGAAGGTGGTTTTCCCAAATTGCTTAACTCTCCCTCCACACAAATGCAGGTACACTTCATATAAATAAAACTTCCATAATCCCTAAGACATGGTGCTAAAAAAAGTGTTTAATTTGTTCAAATTGTGCAATAGAATGTTTATTGTCAAATGACCTTAAGGGAATAATACAAATCGAATAAGTTAAGCTAAACAATGGCATCAAGGCATAGGATATTTTAGTGTCCAATAGTAAGTATTTTTATGATTTTAAACTATCCCAACCTAGCAAAACCTAACCTTTCACACAACAAATAAAAGGTTAGGCTGGGTGGTATTGTTAAAATAAACTTTTTGGTCATATTTTTAGTGAGTAAGAATGGATATGACCAGAATGCCATCAGGGCGAAGGTGTTTCATTACTCAACTTAAGGGGAATGAATTATCGTGAAAAAAAATAATAGCCTACGCACAGTCATCTTAATATTGTTATGTTTCAGTTTTAAAAAAACTACACTAATCAAACTACCTGTACAGGTACTGGCTTCACCAAGTTTCTCTCAGAAGTTTTTCAGATTTCTTGTAAATTTTTACAAGATTTAATTGTAATACTAATTACTTAATTAGTTGTTAGAAAGAATGGACTAAAACAAAGTAAAAAATTAACAAGGAACTTAAATCTAAGGTAGTAAAACATGGTGCTAGAAAAACAACAAATTAAGTCTATCTCCAAAAGTGATTTCATGAAATCCTTGGGTTTTTCTAATCATATAGGCCTATAATAATGATTGGAAAAGCCTTCTATATAACTATTTGTGTATAAATAGTATCTGTACTAAAGATCATTTCGAACTCCCAAGTCTTACAATTAAATTAATGTACTTAGTGTGTATGTTTTCTCTATATAAATAGTTAATTTTAAAATATATTTTTGATAGCTCTACATTGTAAATTTATTAAATTTGTACATTTACATTTGTGATTGTGCATGTGAAAACTTAACAGGAAGGCGAAAAACCAAAATAGTAAGTGTAAAATATTGACTCTATTTGATTACATTCTACTGTGTCTAAAACTCGTTTATCTTCACTTGATATTAGTTTAGTAAGCCTTAGAAGATATCTATGCATAGGAACTGAAACTATACCTTAAGTCGCCATGGTAATTTCCATAAAAACTTATGGTATGGCTTTGTAAACTATTGCATTCAAAATTCTCTAAAAAAAAATCATTTATTGAACTACATAGCTGACTCTGATCTTATTTTTACTTTCTCATTATCTTACGGGGTAGAGAAAGTATTGTGACTGTAAAAAAATATCAAACTCAAGATTTTGATGAATTTCGACGTTTCATAACGACCCCTTCCTCCCTGCCAAATCTGAAAAAGTGGTTTTTGAATTTCTGTCTTTCTGTACCTCGGAGTAGAGCTTAAACTATTTTACTGATTGAGCTACAACTTGGCACTCTAGGGTTTTCATAGGGTTGCCCCGAAGGGCTTTTGGAATTTGATATCCAACCCCAAAATTAAGGGTAGTTTACTGAAGGGTGAAAAGAGAAAAAAATCCATTTTCTCAAAATCGGATTAAATTTCATTTCTAGGCATTGATCAATATTATAAACAAAACCACTACTCTCATTTTTTCAGTAAAATGGCTTTAAGGGTTCTTGTCTGATGCATAAATTCTAATTTTTTATCGCATCTCTGACACTATTTGAGATATGAAAATACTTATCATTGCTAATATGTAGGTTTATTTATAATGCAAATATTTTATTTGAACCATATTTTTATAAAACCAATAATTTCAAGCTAAACGCAAATATAGATTTTTTGAAACTTTTTTAACACTTACAGTCAAATATTGCGACTAAAAAAAATTAACCCGAAATGTTGATGGATTTTGATGTTTCATGACCCCACAAACCCTAAAAAGTGGGTTTTGCAATTCCATCTGTCTGTGTGTCTGTTTAACCCTAAAATTAAGAGTAATTTAATAAAACACGAAAAGAGAAAAAATCAACTTTCTCAAAATCTGCTCTTACGATTATGATTAAAATTTGTATCTAGGCGTTGATTAAGAGTATAGACCAAATGGCTATTTTCATTTTCCTATAAAAATGACTTTTAGGGTACTTAAGAGAAGCTAAAAATTTCCTCCGCGACCATTTAAGGTACTAAATAACTTAACATGGTAAAATTGTAGTGCTATTAAAAATAAAAAAAACTTTTATTTGAAATATATTTTTATAAAACATATAGTTTCTGAGATATCGGCAAATATATTAATACAATTTTGTGAGCTTTGGTTGAACAAAGATACTACTTAAGTTTTAACGCAATAATTCTCTAATTCCATAGAGTAAGTAGATAAGTAACTCTCTCAAAAAGTTTGTTCTTTTTTCTCCAATCTCTTAGGGGAAATGTTTGTACAGCAATGATCTATCTTTATCATTTAAGACTCAATAGTCATTATTTGACTTTTTTATTGGTCTAAATTTATAAATGAGGAATTTAATAAAAATGCGAAAACCATAACTCCTAATAAAATGTTGAAAATTTTACTAAACAAAGTATTGAGCCTTGTGGACCCAATATTATTATTATTATTATTATTATCATTTTTAAATTTCTTTTCCAAATATATTAGTGAGGACTTTAATACTTTAAAAAGAAAATCATAAAATTTAAATCTGGGAGTAAAAAAATATTTAATTTAAGTATAAAGCAACTTTTGCTTGTGTCTGCTAGTGTTTATTATTTTGTTTCACATATAAAACAAGTTTTGAATAAATATCTCCATTTTTAAACAATGGAGTGAGGAAGTCCGTGCGGAGTTCCGCACCATTTATTTTCAGAATCCTCTTGAAACATGTTAAATACATTTTAACTCTTACACTCAATGAAGCTCTATAGTAGGTTTAAAACTATTACTACCAAATCTAATAAGTTCTTAAAATGTGTGGCAGATATAGACTCGCTGCCTTATCACAAGCCAGAGACGCCCAATCCTCATCAAAAATGCCCCATCAAACGAGGCAATTCCGCTTTGAACCCGCCTCAGTGGCGTAGTTAGCTAACACGCTTGTCGTGTTGAGCCCGACTGCTGAGGACGGGGAGATCGAGGTTCGAATCTCGGTCGGGTTTTTTCCACTCTCCCTCCACGCAAATGCGGGTTCACTTCCTCTAATTCAACCTTCCCAATTCCTAATCCATTAGAGTAAATAGAACTTAAAGCGTATAACCTGAACGGGTAGTAAGATGCGGTGCTAAATATTATTAATATTATTATTAATTCGGCTTTGAAGACCAAAACACAAACATCTAACACATGGGCCAGACAAAGAACAAAGGAGAGAGGCTTCCTTTGGAGCTAGCTCATGTTAATTACCACCCTTGTAGCTCCTTAAACTGGGACTAAATTTATATGGCTTAGTTCTTTATATTTGAAATTATGTGCTGTAATTAGAAGCCTCGAAAGTCAGTAGACTGGTGTGGAATTATGTATGATAAATTTTTAATTAGATTGTATTACTAACACTAATTTATATTGCCTTAGAGTTGCTGCCTTTCATCCTATTTGTTGAATTAGTAATTGTCTTGCTTTAACGAGTTACAAGCTTTCTTATTTACACCTATGACCAATATGTGTGGTTTATAGAGTGTACCCAGATGCTTCACACCTGATGCTCCCTTGTCGAGCTATTTATATTATAGTGACCGTTTATATTCTCATGTTTAAACAATGGATGGTTTGGATAATTTCTACCTCCAGTCCTATGTACTTCCTATTGACTTGTTTGGATATTAATAAACTGATTTGTTTAACTTGTAAATTATTCTTATACTTTGTTCCTTTCAATCAACATTTATGAGTGTTGTATTCTATTCAAAACTGTTAACACATTAAAGTTCATTTTTCTAGCTTATGATATGGTTTCACATGCATGGTCAAATTTAATAAATTTGACAAATAACATTGACACAATAAAGGAGGAAATTACGATTCAATTAAATAAATTTGGTCAATTATTAATAAGGTTAATATTTTTGTTAAGGTATGTTTAAAGATCCTTTCACCTTTATACATTCATAAAATCAAGTGCTTTTTGGTTTTGTTCGTAGCTAAGTTTTTTTAATATTTCTTTTAATATCCATCTAACAAGAGTTTTACTTTTGTTATTTTTCTTGATAGATCCTCAATGAAGGTAATGGTGAAAAATCAAAAAGGAATATCCTTAACTTTAGATGTGATGCCAGATGAAACCTTTGAAGACCTGCAAATCCGCACTCTTCAGACAACTGGTGTTAAAATCAACACGAAACAATTCCATCTACACGGATTAACATTTAATCCTCATAGTAATGTAATAGATTACTTTAAAAAATATTGCAAAGGTGAGTCTATAGGAACATTGTTTTTGTGGCAAGAAATTGTGTAGTCTATACAAAAAAAAAAGCGAAGTTTATTAATACTGTAGACCTACAGCACATCTATCTATCTATCTTTATTAAAGCATTTTATGTGCTTATTAATTATTTTTATTTTCTTGCAGCAAAACAAGAAAATAAGTTTTTGGGTGTAACAGATACAAATTTATCGTCTCTTTCTCAAAGACGAAACTCTGGAAACATTGCAAATATTGCAGCAATAAATAACCAACCGATCTCTGAAAAGATTACCTCTAACAATGCCACGGTACCAAGGTACAGATTTAATAAAAATATTTCGACTACAGAATGTCAGTATGGAAGTTGCACAGTGGATAAAGAAATAGTACATGCTGATCATTTCACCAGAGCTGAAGAAATAGATCCCCTAACTGTCAACAACAACACTTTTTTGGAACAGAAATTGCCATGTTTTGGAGAAACCTCGTCACAACCTGATGAATACAGCACCGTTACAAAGAGTGAATCACAGTGTGCAGGCTCTAATTTTTTAGAGAAGGAAGTATTTGAATCTACCCTGAAACAAGAAGTGATACCTCAATCTTTGGAAAATCATGTAGAAAGTAAATTAAGTTCATCAAACATGAACTGCAACATAGATGTTCTGGTCAACTTAAGTGATTCATCAAATTTAGAACAGCCAAATATACTTTTAGGAGGTGAGTTTGTCATGTTAGTATCACCTTAATGAGTTATTGGAAAATCTTCCTCATTTATTTGAAAATATAATTTTATATTTTAGTTTTTTGTATGGCCTATTTTAAAATTTTCGCAATGATATCTAAAATATAAAAACATTGGTGTTTTGGTAGTAGTTTGGGCTGTTCAAAGTAGGTAATTAAAAGACACATTAAAATTGAAATGTTATTTCAGAAAGCATAGATCAACCAGTTGAGGATGAGATCAAATCTGACTATGATATTGAAAGTGATTCAAGTAGTGAAGAAGACATGGACCAGAATCTTGGTGATGACGATGTTGAAGACGAGGATGAGGATGAAGTTGAAGCTGAACTTCATCCAGGAAAGTTGTGCCGTTTGTGTGCGAAGGAAAATATGCACATGATCTTTATATATAGTAAAAATGGCATAGAATTGGGTTTAAAACAAAGAATCAACATATGGCTTCGGACTTGTGTAAGTGCTCACCAATGCTTAAAATATTCTAAAATATATATTATTTTTATAAAATGCATAAATGTGGTTTGGGTACCTGCTTCGGTGGGCACATGGTCTAAGGTGTCACTCTTGCATTAGACTCAACTGCCAATGACAGGGAGATAGGGGTTCGAATCCTGGTCAGGTATAATGAGGGCGGTTTTCCTAAATAGTTTTCCTCCATGCAAATATGGGTACAATTTATCCAAACTATCTTTCTTCATTCTTAACTCATTAGCCTAGTTACTACATATGTGTAAACTCGATCAGGTAGTAAGACAAGACGCTAAAAATGAATATGTGGATGTGGGTTTTGAGATGTGCAGTGTCGCAATTTGTTGCTTTATCTCATAGTCAAGTCACCTAATATATACACTTTTAAATGTTACTGTCATATACTCCCACCAAATGTATTTTAGTGACTTTTACTACAGTTTTCATGTGCTGCATACTATTTTCACATACTTGTTTTCATAGTTTGACACCTTTAGTAGATACATGGTAATTTTATAAGAAGAGCTAATGTTTGTTGTATATTATATTTAAGACACCAAAAATGTTAAAGCATTATTTTAAAAACTTTGGTTTTCGGTGGATCTGGTAATGTGGACTGCAGAAACATAGTGAATAGGCCTATATTATATAACAATTATTGTGTTAAGGAAATAACTATGGACTTATCAAGTTTGCTCAATGTTTGCCAAAACTATCATTGCAAAACTGTTAGTTTTCTTTTATACATTTTAAAACTACCATGTTATATTCCAATCTCAAAATGTTGTTTTTATAATCTACCACCTCTGTGTATTATAAATTTAATAATTTGTTTTAGTTGAGATTAAATTTGTATTTTTTGTTAGTAACATCTATGTTCCCAGGTCAGCAAGCACGACTATCTTCCGAAACAAGTGTGTGGCAAATGTATTGAAAAGTTACAAGCTTGTGAGGATTTTGCTATGTTATGTTACCAATCAGAACGCCTTTTGGAAAAGCTTGTGAAAAAACACAGATTCAGGTTGGTTAACATACTCACATTTTTAGTTAAGTCTTAGTTTAGTTTATAAGGTCAAGGATAGTCTGTTTGATTCTTGAATCTCCTAACCTTCTACATTTGCTTTAGTTTTCCATTTATCTCTGGGCATATATTGATTCCTTTAAAATTCACCCTTCTCAACCTGTTCCATTAGACCAAATAATTTTTAAGTCATTGACCAATAGCACTTGCAATAAGTGTCTAAAAATCTAAAATAACTCAATAATAAATTCTTAACCTTCCTATTTATGTACAAGATTCGAATTGAAACATATTGAAAAAATTTAAATGATAATTTTCTTAATAAGTCCTCCCCCCCCCCCCCCCCCC
>CABFOW010000040.1:124372-224040 GCA_902141385.1 Timema californicum | reverse complement strand
GGTAAAATAAACAGTAAAATGGATTCTTCTTTTAGAAAGCACTGTTTGTGTATATACTTGAAATCTTGGTTCCGTTTGACCCACATATACATAGTACTACATATTGCTCTTCATTATTTATGGGTTGAACATTATCACACCACCAGTAGCATACACAGGATTGCAAAGTACGGGGGGCTCAAGGCGCGTTTGGGGGTAGGTCCCGACAAAATAAAGACATTTGGTGATTGGTATGGAGACTATTTTTGATCACCTAAAATTTTCTTTGCTCACAATGTTTAACACACATTTTACCACACATTTTATTTTCTCTTCGGACCTGTGTAGATCTCGAGGCATCCTCAAACTATTCTAGGGGGACTCAAACCCTCCCTCCCTCCCCCCACCGCTGTGGGAACACTTTAATTTGCACCTTATTTTGAATGCTGCTTATTTTCAAACAACTTGTAATGTAACTTTTATATTAATGCGGCCAATCTTAATGTAATTTAAATTGGTATTTATAACTTAATATAAATCAAATATTTATTTAACTCTCAATAATATAGGTGTGCATAGTCTATATTCTGATTCAAAACCAAGCTGAATTGAATACTACATCATATTCCCAAAATGGAAATAAAATTTGAATATTTTTTTAAATTGTTTTATGCTGTGAAAAAAAAAGTGTCTTGTGTATTTCCCTAACTTTAAATGCCAAACATAATTTACACAATTTTTGGGGGGAAAATATTGAAAAGATTTTGTTTTATGTTGATCTAAAAGCTATTATTATTTGTTACAACATGTAATTCAATTACTGTATTACAAATTTTTATTATTATTATTATTATTATTAATGGTTATAATTAGCAACGCTTAGTAAAGTTACCAAAATCTTGGGTATGGTACTTTATTTTAAACAAATTGGTATTTTAGATGCCTTATTTTTTTCTGAAACTTTGTGACAAAGCAAAAATAAAAAGTTGGAGTAAATTCAAGCTGGGAAATGTTCAAATTGTTGATAAATTTGTTAAGGCTTTGCAAACTAATAAAAACTACATATGCTAAGGTTATAGCAACAAGATTAGAAATATTCCTAAATTTGAAGTAATGTTATGTTTTGTATCTTTCTATGCAGATCAAAGAAATGTGCCATAGAGGGTGCTGAAATATCTAGTAATGTAACAGGAGATGAATTAACCAAGTCTACATCTACACAACTAAGGAGCCAAATTGTCACACAAGAAATTAATGAACAATCTCAAGAAACAAATTCAGTTCTTGTCCCGCACATCGCTGAAAGTTCCATACCGCCCCAAATAAATGTTGATGAAGATTACATTCCTGTTAATAGTTCTTTATTAGATAGAGTTTCTGTAGATACTAATATGGATTCAGAAAATTCTAGTGGTAATGTATCTAAAACATATTGTTGCCCACTATGTGTTCAAGGTAATATGTTAACAAAAACATCTAATGGATATAATGGTGGCGATTCCAGTAGCAATGAGTCAGGTATGAGTGAACACACATATTTGCCCAATACCTTTTTAAAATCATTTGATGATTCAAGCTCACAGACTGCATCTGATGAAGATGATCTTGAGATTTCATCAGCTGATGGAAGTTACTATAATAGTGCAACACCAGCTGAAACTAATTTCAGTATTGTATCATCTGATAAAAGTGTTTCAATGGTTGCAAATTTGGACTCTTGCACAGAGCCATTGTCAGATGATGATTCAAAGATGGATGATAATCCGCAATCTCTCTGTGTGGCTGAGTTGGCTGAATATGGTAGCATTCCAAAATGTAGAGTACGAGACCATGGCCTAGGTAGAAGCGGGGATGCTAAATTAGGCCTGGTGAAGAAAAATGACTCACGCACACGCGCTTTGACTTGTCATTTATGTTTAATATTTCTTACTGATGTAACAGATGCCTTTCTCCATACATTGCTGTTTCACTGTGAGAAACTGGATGAGTTCCTCTGTTCCTTGTGTGATGAAAGGTTTAATGGTGGTACCGAACTCACTAATCATTTCTTTGCCGACCATGATTGTAAGGTAACCGGATATGAGTACTCTGGTAATGAAATACGGCTAATATTTTATTGTTATGAATGTTTACAACAGTTCAGTACTGAAACAGCTTTAAATAAGCATAAGTGTTCCAATAAGTCTTACTTCGTTGGCAAAACTTGCAAGATATGTGACATTACTTTTAAATATAAAAATCAACTAAAATTCCATATGCAGTCTCATATGGAGGGTTTTGATATTTTATCCTGCAAGTTGTGTAATATAACATTTACAGATGAAACTGTGGCTTACGATCACAGCAGGTTTAGTCATCGTGGTGCATTAATCATATGCAGTATTTGTGGCAGCCACTTTAACGGGAGAGGAGCCTTTAATGTGCATCAACGTTTCCATCAAAACACTCGGAAATTCAAGTGTGAAGTTTGTTCCAAGTCATTTTTTGACAAACAAACCCTGAAGGAACACTCCGTAGTGCACATGGACACTAAACCATTCCAGTGTCATATATGTGGGAAGTATCTTGCGAAAGCCTACCGACTAAAAAAACATTTGGAAGTGCACAAGTTCAGGAAAGTTGACCCTCAAGAGGTTTACAACTGCTCGACCTGTCATGAAGTGTTTCCGAGCCAAGATAAAGCTGCGCATCATTTGCAAGTGGATCATGCCGACCAAAATGAGGATGCTCTTGTGTTTGACATGGAGGTCGTGATGAGAGTGTTACGGTGTGAATATTGTGATAGATGCTTTTCATCATCTTCAGTGCTAAACAGTCACAGAACAACACACACTGAGGATCTACTTTTCAGGTGAGGATAATTAATATGCCATGTTTAATGTTACAATTATAAACATTTATACACAACCAACAAATACTAGATAAAGAAAACTTAAAGAGATAATGTAAAAGGGTCCACGTAGTTAACAAATTATATGGTTATATATAATCATAATGCATAAAGCATTTAGAAATAAATATTTGTTCAAGAAGAAAATTTAAAATATTTTTAAGGGTTCAAACATTGGTGTTTTTAACATTTTATTTAACATTATACATATTTATGAGTACTAAAATGTAGAAAATAAGATCCCTAAATATTTATAAAATGCTAATAGCTATTCTATAAGCAATGTCATATGAAAATGGAAAAACTTGTAAACAATAGTGATGAAAACAATGGAAGAAAACACACATTATGTCTTCCTTAATAAATAAACAGGGCCGCCAAGCACTTGGAAAACCAGACAAATTAAACAATTTTTTTGTTTCTTGAGAAAAAAAACGGTGAATCAAAAAATATGCTGCCATACTTGTGAATTTGGGTCATCAACCTGCAAGTTTTTGCATAAAGGAATATTGAATTTAAGAAATAAACACGCTGATTTGAATACTAATCCTCTCGTCCGACAACCCCCTCCCTTCTTTCTCTGAAGAATTGGATTGTGTAGCAAATGCTATGCATTTCCAAATCTTATTCCAAACACCAATGGCATGACATAACAGTTGATTTTATGAAAAATTAAATTGTATTCCTATATACTACACTCAGTTCTAAAGTGTCTGAAAAAGGGGGAATTCTACCTAAACTAAACCTAAAAAAATTCAACCAACATTAAATTCATTAGGTGACCTGGCAGTCTAGGGGTAAGGTGTCAGACTTCTATGCTGTCGGCCGGGGTTCAATCCTCGGCCCCGGCACAGATTTATCTGATTACCAAACCCTTCCTTCACCTCTGACAAGACATCTTGTGAATGTGGGGAATGCCAGGCCTCCACCATGGTTCGGATTCCACGTTAAACTGTAGGTCCTTCATTTCATCTCACAATCACCCTACCATTATACATTAGCGTAAGTGCATATAACCCAAATTGGTAGTAAGACGTGGTGCTAATAATAATAATAATAATAATAATAATAATAATAATTAAATTCATTCATTAACTTCACTGACACTCCTTTCTCAATTATTTGATATCATTTCCAGTTTTTGTGCTCTAGTAAGAACAACTCTTACATTTAGACATGGTCACTAAATGTTCTCACCCGTTTTGCTTCAAAGGTAAACACTAGATAAGTGAGCTCAAATAACAATGAGTCATTATGGTTGCCACTTCTTTTTGATGATTTCTTCACAACTTGTTATTTTATTCAGCCACCAGACAGTTATATCGTACACTAGTGTGTATAGTTTAAATATTATTAAACTATCATTATCATATCAACTGTTTCCAGCCTGTGGTCAGATCAGTTTAGTAAAATACCCCCATCTTCTATCCTTCCACCTGCCTCGGTGGTGTAGTTGGCTAACGCGCTAGTCGTGTTGAGCTCAGCTGCTGAGGACGGGGAGATCGAGGTTCAAATCTCAGTCGGGTGAACAGGGGGCGGTTTTTCCTAAATGGTTTTCCACTCTCCCTCTCACGCAAATGCGGGTTCACTTCCTCTAATTCAACCTTCCCAATTCCTAATTTATTAGCGTAATTAGTACTTAAAGCGTATAAACAGAACGGGTAGTAAGACGCGGTGTTAAATAATAATAATTCTATCCTTCCACCTTTCTTCCTCTTTTAATTTCTACCATTTTTCTTCTCTCACTTGCACACTTAATGTTATCTGCTCCTCCCATCTATTTCTTGGCCTCCCTTGCTGTCTTTTTCCTACATACGTCATTTCCAATATTTTCTTTGGCATCTTCATCACATGCCCATACTATTTTAATCTTGCTTCCTCTACTATCTCATGTACTCCTTGTACCCCCACTCTTTCTCGGATAACTTCATTCCTAATCTTGTTTCTCCTTGTGACAGCTAACATGCTCCTCACAAACTTTATTTCCATGACCTCCACTTTCCTAGTCTCTCTTACATTCAATGTCCATGTTTCTGCTACATATGTGACAATGGGTCCAAATTACACCTTGTACAACACTACCTTACACTTTAAGGGTACTTCTCTTCTCTTCTCCATAGATGGTCTCTTACACACCTACAGAACAACTCTCTCTGCTGTCTTCTCATTAGATCCATTAGATCCTCTCTACTCCCACCTTTCTCCTCATTCACACTTCCAAGATATTTTACAACCTGTACTTCTATACTAACACTTTAAAATGTTATTAAAAAAATTACTTATTTTTTTACTGCGCCGGTTAATGCGACCCTGTATAGTTGAAAATCTTCTGTACTTGATGTATAAAATTTACAAAATTAGCCATAACCAGTATTTTATAACAACTTAAAAAGTTCTTCTTAAATCTTTTATTGTACCAATAATTGTCCTATATCTACTTGCAGGTGTAACATATGCACTACTGCCTTTGCCACATTTTCTCGACTTGCCACTCACAAGGTTATACATGGTGTTTATGATGAAACTAGAGAACAAGATGATTTCACCGTTCCAAAGAATTATTTGTGTGAAACTTGTGGGAGTACTTATTTGATTTACACTCACCTTTCTGTGCATAGAAAAGTCAAGCATTCACCAAACAAACACATGTATAAATGCAAGGTTTGATTAATTTTCTGATTGTATATTTAATAATAAATAGCATCTAGGGCTGAAACTATATAAATGTATTAGTTGATATTTATTTATTTGATAGTATCATATATATATATTGTGATTTAATTAGGACCTAACTGATGTTAGGCTACTGTGTACATTTATAATAGGCATGTGCGAGACACACTTTTTCAGTTTGAGACGAGAACATAAAAAAATATTGAGATGTGAGAATGTGATGAGAAAAAAACTCACAAAAAAATTAATACTCTATATTTAAAACAAAATTTTTCTTAATCACGCATATAATTCACTTTTGTTTTTATCATACAGAGGTTTTGGCTTAACCTTATATTTACTATCAAATAATGTTAAAAATAATGATTTTTCACTTGGCTTGTTTAGGACATTTATTGGAGCAGTTATTTACATATTTCTATTATTATTATTATTTTTAATTTCTCGAATTTTTGAGAACCATTTTATATTTTTAAGACGAGATTGAGATTTATATTTTTCTCATCTCACATTTTCTAGTTTTGCACATCCCTAATTTATAAAATTTGGCTGCTGCCATCGCAGAATTTTTGTTTCAAGGATGATCAAAGTTTTGATAAATAATTATATTAGGTGATTAAAATTTACTTCAAGCTATGAGCTATATTCAAATTTGCATGTTTCTGCTAAAAGATGCGACACTATAAACAAATTAAAATTGGAATTTGTCTCAAAGGTATAACAATATTTTTAAGCTCCAGGTAAAGGCTCCTTTTAACTATTTTCTAGCCAAGTGCCCAAAATATCTTACTTACAAACAAAGCTTGCACCTGCCACTTGAGCTTTGCTGCATCCTTGCATGGCATGGCGACTCTGCCATCAGCCACCCTTTGAGACTGGTATTGAACCTTTAACGGAATTGAGCGAACACACTGTTGAACTGGAAGCGTATTTTCGCTACACGAGGAGCCGGCTCTGGGAAACTAAATACAAACATCATTTAGAACAAATAGATATTAAATGGTTGAGTAAAGATATGACTGCTCTGGTTACAAAACTCCACATAACGAGACGTAAGGTCCCTTTCTTGAACCTGGGTGATCGAGGGAATTAATCACAGGGGAAAACAATCTTGAGGTAAACAAATAAGTTATTATGAACTTAACAGGAAACATCAGGAATGCTGTGCAGAAAAAGATGCACGTGTCATAAGATATGAGCAAGTAAACTCGGTTCAATCTATGTGTACATATGAGGGGGGGACCCAAAAGAAACCAAACTTTTGTTCTAAAAAATTTGTTTATTAAATTTTTTACAAAATTCTTTCAGTCTCCTTCAAAGTACTCTCCATTAGATGCGATGTACTTGTACAGTCTTTTTCCCCACTGTTTAAAGCACCTCTGGAACTCTTCAACTTTGATATCGTCCAGTGCCCTCTGCAAAGCTGTTTTTACAACTTCCACATCATCAAAACGCTTCCCTTTTAGAGTTTTTTTTTCATTCTTGGGAACAGAAAAAAGTTGCACGGGGCTAGGTCTGGCGAATATGAAAGTGGGGAACGATAGCCCACCCCTGAAAGCCCAAATAGTGGTCACAGACAAGGCCCTGTGTGCTGGGCCATTGTCATGGTGAAGGAATCAGTCACCTGATCGCCAGATCTCCGGGCGTTTCTTTCACACATCCTCCATCAAACATCTTAAAACTTCCAAATAAAAGTGCTGATCAACAGTCTGACCAGGGGGGACAAATTCCCGGTGCACAATTCCATGAACATCGAAAAAAACAATGATCATCGTCTTAACATTGGACCTCACTTGTCTTGCTTTTTTTGGTTAGGGGTCTTCCACTGGCTAGACCCTAACTTGGTTTCGGGGGTCATATCCGTAGCACCAACTCTCACCACTTGTAAATAACCTTGGTCAAAGTTTGGGTCACTTTCAATCTGATTTTTCAAGTCCTGGCTCAAATTCAGACGAATGGTTTTTTGATCCTGTGTGAGCAGGTGAGGAAAAAACTTACCGACATCACATCTCATTTGCAAATCCTCAGTCAAAATCCGATGGCACGAGCTCCGACTCACTTCTGTCTGTTCTGAAATTTCGTCGATCATGAAACGACGATCCTCGTTGATTTTTTGGCAGATTTTTTCAATGTTTTTGTCGTTTAGAGATGATGAAGGGCGCCCAGAACGAGCATGATCTTCAACACTCATCTCACCAAGTTTAAAGCGCCCGAACCACTCGAAAACTTGTGTGGGGCTCATAGCATCCTTCTTGAAAGCCTGTTAAAGCATTTGGTAAGCTTCTGTTGCCGATTTTTCAAGCAGGAAGCAAAATTTTAAAAACACTTTTTGTTCTTTTAAATCTGCCGCCACAATGATTTTGCAGATAGCAAACAAGAACAGTTTTAGAAAAACAGCACTACAATCAAATGTAACTTTCTACGCAGACGCCGCTTGGGCACCTAATTTGGAAAGCTCTCTAGTAGGCGCACCTAGCGGTAGAACACTACTACGCCTAGGAACAACCACGTGCTTTCAATCCGGTTTATTTGGGTCTCCCCTCGTGCAGTATTTAACTCAAACTAATCCAAATAAACATAGCTATCTCCACATTTGACAATAAACCAACTCAAGTTAACCTAGTCCAATCCAATTTAATCAATTTTTTCTAAACCTAATTGATTATTTCCTAATCTTACATAGCACAATCTTATCCAACTTTATTTCCTGAGCCACTTCTGTTGTCGAATGGTCTGAGGGTGTTCACTCGCACAATTGGCTGGACTACTGGTGATGAGATATAAGTTTGAATCCTGGTTGGGTGTAATGAGGTTTGGTTTTCCTAAATCATTTTCTACTCCCATTCCTGCATATGTGAGTAAACCTACTCTATATTTAACCTTATTCATCCTTAACACATTAGCATAATTAAAATATATGGGTTCAACCTGAACGGATAGTCAGATGTGAAGACAAATAAAATTCCAGAGGATAATTCATATCACAGATAACTAATTAATATGTACCAATAAATAATGGGCTATCATTTTATAATAAGAGATGATAAACCCCCAGATGTGTTAGCTGTATTCTTTATTCTTTCATTTTATTAACATAATGTTTGTCCTGTTCATAATTTAAAAATTTAATGGCAGCATTTTATAAATAATTTGTTTCAGTTCCGATTCAAGATTATTGTAGAAATAATTTTGTCCTACCAATATCTGAATACATTACAAACATTTATATCAATTTAATGTATCCATTAACTCTTAAATGCACATACAGTATAACCTCAGATATCTAAAATAAATGGGGCAGAATTAATTTTGGATTACCAATATTTCGGATGATTTTTGGATTTAAGTTGTGGTGGTAAACATAAATATTTATTCAGAAACCCATTTTATGATAATAAAATTGATTAAAAATTATTTCAATATGTATTACAAATTTATCTTAAATTAAAAAAACAACTTATATTTATGTTTGAACTTTTTTTTACATTGGTTTTTGGCTGCAATGTCCCTCCACCACTTTATAAACAATACATTGGAAGGTAATGGATGACTCCTTGTTTTCATCAAACAAAACAAGGTGTTTCGGTTAACTGTGGTTATAATGTAATTAAAATAGCTATTCATTATGTTGGCAATCTCTGGATGGATATTACTGGTCCTTTTTTGTTAATTAATTATCATTGAAGGTGATTCAATTTTTGTTCTTATAAACATGTAACACATTCTTTTATGCATAGTTTTAGATTTTTAGGTTGCAAATAGACTTTCTCAAAGAGTACCAAGATACAGGACATACGCAGACATTGGGTTAAACTTTCTGATAAGAATTGAACCTAATTTAAGAGATTCAACAGTTTTTACCTTATCCTTTCTTTTTGTGTGTGTGTAAAGTATCACATTATATAATTATTGTGTGTCACGTTGAATAATGTTTTATTTCAACAGTGTAAGACAGTAAGATCTTCTATTAGGTACAGCGTACATAAAAAGCTGACACATCAACATACAATGAATGGCCAATTCAGACAAGTCAGCGGAATTTAAATACTTTACTGATTCTGCACCTAAACATTTAAACAAAAGCGAGAGATTTTGTTTGTCTGTGTTAACACAATACATTGCCTAAATATGGCAATCTTAACATAAGACTGTTGTAAAGTCTTTGTTTTATAACAAATTTACACAGGAACACAAATATTACTTAATTAAATATTAGGACATAGCCTATAAGTATCTTGATGTTTGCTAGCTTAGGATATTTTGAAATTATGTGATAAATGTAATAACCAAACAAATTCCCATTCACCAAGAAAAACTATAAAAGGGTCAGGTTTGAATTTCTTTTAATGTCTGGAAAGGTCAGGGAATTTTATAAAAAAAAAGTTTTGTAGCCACCAGAAACAAGAACATTATTATAAATATTACCATGTTACTAAACTAAAATTGAATACTATTTAGATATAAGACTATGTATATTATATATTAAATTTCAGCTTTGTCATGCAGAGTTCTCAAACACATGGAGCTTGTCATATCATCGCAAAAGTCACTTGAAGACTGGTCACTGTGTCGAGAAGAAAAGGATTCCTGATGAAAATAAAGCTTTTGAGTGTAACTTGTGTAAAAAGCGCTTTATAACTGAACATGGCTTGTATATGCACATAAGATCTCGCCACCCCTCAGATACACAGACATCCTACCAATGTGATGAATGTGGGAAAGTGTTCTCTCGTGAGGTCAGTTATTTAAGTTGTATAAAATAGCCCTAATTTTTGGGATATGTGATGGTTTTACTGTCCACTATTAGCTTATAAATATTTCACAATAAAATGTGTGTTTAATATTTCTAGATTTCATTAGAGTTACACAAGAAGGTACACGAAGGCTGTAAAGAATATTCCTGTACATTGTGTGAGCGCTCATTTGTCCACAAGTCGAGCTTGATCACACATCTCAAGATACACAAGGGTATATATCCTCACGCTTGCAAATACTGTGACAAACGATTTCGGCAGCTGGGAGAATGTGATGATCACCAGCGTAAACACACCGGAGAAAGACCTTTTGTCTGTGAGGTCTGCAGTAAAGCATTCCGCACCAGGTCCATGTGGTTTGAGCATTGTAGGTTAGTACAAATAGAAACACTTCTCTTTGGAGTTATTACAGGTCTCCGAGTAGAACATTATTTTTAATTCAGCAATACTTAGTTTAATAATGTTTTACTACACTTGCTGTCCAACTTGAACTAAAGCTTGAGTCACATAGCATTTCACGTAATCACAGGAATGTTTGTTAACCCATAATGCTTACCAACACAAAAAATAAACAACTTATTAACAATATATTTTGTTTTTGAGTAGATAAACAGATCCTTGAAATTATTGTCACAGTGGGTGTGTTCTAATTTATGTTGTGTAGTGACACAAATAAAAACAGAACATCACCCACACTTATTTAACAAGTTATTTATAATCCTCTAAAAACATTCGATACAGCAATCTTCATGTTTTTTTTAACACCACGTCTTACAAGCCGTTCGGGTTACGCCCCTATGTACTAACTATGCTAATGTGTTGGGGATTGAGAAGGTTGAACCTAGAGATAGAGAACCAGCATTTGCTTGAAGGGAAAGTGGAAAACCCTTTAGGAAAAACCACCCTCAGTCCACCCGACCAGGATTGAATCTCGTTATCGGCAGTACAGTCTATTGTGAGAGTGACTTCTTGGACCATGCGGCGACTGAAGCGGGTTGTGTCTGGTTGTGTTGTGAGCAGACTGGGAATTGTGTGTTGATATCTTGTTTTTGGCTTAGAGCTAATCACACAAAAACCTTTTGTCGCTGGTCCCTAACTTCAGGAAATGTGTGAATCCAGAATATAAGTTGTGGGCTTAACCTATAGTGAGGGCCAGAATGAATAACCTATATTGAGTTTGTTTTATTACATTATGTGGTAAATTTAATTGGTCTAAGATCTGTGGTGTTGGTTTTATAATTAATTTATGATAAGCTGTCACCCTGTTTACATATTAAATTCAATTTTTAACACTTCTTTCCTCTGCAGAATCCACAAAGATGAACGGCCGTTCCCTTGTGAAATATGTGGGGCATCCTTTAGACGATCATTTGCTTTGAAGAGCCACATGACCATCCATACTAAAGTTCGTGCATTTGTCTGCGATATTTGCAACAAGGATTTCCGCTTGAAGCAAGATTTACAAAAGCACACAATTTCGGCTCATCTTAAAAAAACAACTTAATAATGGAATACATTAAGGGCCGAGACTATGGAGCTTATTCAGATGACGACAGTTCACTCCCAGCATGTTTATCTCTATGCATCTAAGAACTTTTGTGATCTTGATGAACTTTATAGTCTCAACTCTAGGGTCAATATATAACTTATTTTCTTAAACTAATATTTTTAATTATTTTAATAGTATGTTATAGTTTGTAGGCATACTATAAAAACTGATTATATATGTGAAATTGAATTTGTTGAGTATTGATTCTGTCCCATTACCTCATTGCTAAATTTTAGTTAAATCTTAAATACACTAAAACAAATTGCCAGAAAATTATGACGGTACATATTTTAATATATACAAAATTGTAATGTATTGTTGTAGATTAAGGTTTTCTGATTGTTTGCCATGAGGGATTATGGCATAACCTACACCAGTGATGTGTTTGATAAAATATCCACTACAAAGCTATAATATTAAAATTTGTCTACTTGCAACTAGTAGCCAAAAATAGTTATCTTTAAAAAATACAATTAATCTGCAGAAAGCAATACAATAACATATTTCGCCCACAAGTAACTCGACAGTTTGATTACCATTTGTAAGACATATCTATACTGAGAAATCCAACGCCCGACACTGATTGACACAGCACCAAAGTCACACTCAAGGAAGGGTATTGTTCTATAGCTACCAAGTCTGAGCTGCACTCATGTTCTCTCGTAAATTACCGTGAATGGTTTTGTCACAGCTATGTTTACTCTTCTTGTCTTATGGCTTGGCTTTCATGATTCTGAACAAAAAATATAGCTCGCAGCGTTTTAAAGAAACATACTAGAAAATTGAATTTTAAAATGAAATTGGTAGAAATATACTATTTAGTATATTTTAATTCTCATTTAAGTCGCAAAAAGAGGAATCACAAAAACTTCCTCAATGCTATATATTTTTACTTTACTGGCAAATTTCAATTTTGTCCCTCACCTTAAAGGTTTTTTTTCTCTTTTTACCTACCTCAATTCTTCCCCTTCCCAACTTACTTATTTTTTCCATTTAAAATCTTCAGTCTTTCACAGTTATTTGGAGTAGTCTCTTTATACTTCCTTGATGAATTTCTATTTTCTATCACACAGACAAATAGTTAATTATATTAGTTTTGGAAATTATTATAATCTATCTCATTTAAACAACTCTTACTTAAAAAAAAATTAATTTGAAGACAAATATGGTTATCTGGAGTTGTCCTTCAACCTGTTACTCTACACTAGTGCTGTCCAAGGTGTGGGCTGCGAAAAGATTTTATGCGGTTCCATGAGTTACGGCTATTGATTTTCATCCACGAAAAAATATAACTCTTGTTGACAAATTTGAAAGGAAACCTAGATTTCCAGGCAATTCATTGTGTCAATGCTAGATGTCTCATTTCAACGCACATACTCGGCATTGAAAACGTAAGTTCTGACCAACTGGAATTGTGTGATTTGCAATCACTCTTTTTATGCTGGCAAAATTGAAAAGTAAGATATTTTTAAAAATCATTACCAAGAGAGTGCTATCCAATATTGAGGGGCTTTGAACTTAAGATTTGTTCAATGCTTGGGGAGCACATATCTCTTCGAAGGAACTTTTTCAACATTGAAATTCATAAAATCCAAAGACATGTTAATTGACTGATATATAAATCACTTTCACATTTACTGTAATTGGCAACTAGAAACATTGATATCGATATAGCTACTTTAGTAAATGAAAACAAACAACCACAGAGCTCACATTAAAATGAAATAGTAATATTTTTAATCTATAAACAAATTGTGTCTTGTTTAATGTTTAAATAAGAAAATGACATGACTTTTTTTTGTTAGGGAATTTTAAAAGTGCTGGTTAAACTTAAAGGTTGTAGACTCCATATATGTTAATATCTGCACTGTATTCATCATTCTGGATATGTTATTATTATTATTATTAGCACCGCGTCTTACTACCCGTTCGGGTTATACGCACTTACGCTAATGTGTAATGGTAGGGGCCCTCAGATTACCTAAGGTTGGACAGCCTTGAGCCACAAGTTCTGTCTCACTCCTTATTTTGTTGGCGAGTGGAAACCTCTTGAGATTAAGAGTGAGTATTGAGTAATCAAATAGCGACTTTATGCTCACAAGCGTCAAACTAGGGGCCAGGGAGCTGATTTTATTTTGGGGATATTAAGTTGATGAATAAGTTTATATTTGGAGGGTACTCTAATAAAAAAAAGGTTGACTATCACTGATTTATACCACACTCCATGAATAATGTTTAAGGAGAAAAGTTAAATCAATTTTATGAATTATGCATGGTTCAAAACGTTATCATTGAAAATAATGTATTTTAACTTCTTTCGCACTGTGTAATGCTTTGTTATATCGTTCAGAGGGTACACCCTGGGATCTGAGTAATTTGGTGGAGGTTGGGTTGAACCTCAGTTGGAAACCAGGTCAGGTGTAGATGAGATACAAGAGACTGGCCGGGGCCAAATATAAGCTAGGAACAGGGTCTGGCCAGTTTACTCCTCTTCCTGTAGTAAGCAGTCGACACTGACATTGACCGCCACCCCTTTATTTTCAGGTTTCACGTTGCAAGCAGTCAATATGAAGAATGCGTTTTAAGAAGTGTCTCACAAAAAAAAAAGTTTTGTTCTCTTTTTAGTAAAATAAACTTTTCTTTATACATTTATGTTAAATGAAATTGATAATAAATGTACCTTTTTAAAAGTGAATACAGTTTTTTTTTAATTTTGTTACTTAATCTAATTAGTTTCAATTTATAAATAATAATATTTTACTAAGGAGAAAATTAAAGTCAATAAAATAATCTAGAAAGACTATAATTAGTTTCATCCATGCGATTGTGCAAATAAGAGTGCCGAGTGAAATCGAAAATATGATACCGCTTAGCATGCTTTTTGATTGTGTATCTTACATCTGCGAGTATTTTGTATTGAAAATTCACGTGCAACATTTAAACCATAGTAAGTCATTTTTATGTAGCAGCAGAAACTTGTTGAAAAATTAGCTCAAATGGAAAACACCTTTTAAATGGAATTGCATGGTAGACAGTCGAGCTAATAAGGTCGATTCTCACTTAACTAGTAAGAAAAGAGCAAACAAAAGAATAACAAGGTCCGAGTAAAGTTACTCGAGAAATCCTGGAAGAATCGCGTACTTTCGATTACACAACACAATCGAGTTACTCGTTTGTGCCCATCACTACCACAGGTTGTTGGTGGCAGACCTAAAGAGATGGTAATGTAGGGGAAAGATAGTATGACAAGAAAGAAGAATAAGGATGTGGAGGCTGATGAATAAGAGGAAAAAGAGTAATGTCCAACCATGAATTGTAAAGTGTAGAGGTAAAATGGGAAAGCTTTAAGAACAGTATAGTGGGAATTTCAAAGGAGGTATCTGGAAGAAGATAACCTGGGGGAACGACAGGATAAAGGAAGTAATGGAGCAGGAGAATAAAATATTCAGAAGGAGTTTTAATAATTGGAATGAGGAACTAGTTGAACGACATAAATAGAAGAAGAAAAGAGTAAAGCAAGTGGTAGAGGAACTCGGGAAATATTGGGTGCTAAAATAAACAGAACTGCTGGATTAAGACGTGGGAGGCAGTGAGAAGGTGTTGTAGGTAAGAAACAAAATAAAAGAGAAAAGACAAATTGTTATGATGGATGAAGAATGAATAACATTGAATATGGAGAAGAAGAAAAGAAACTACGGATATTTTGAAAAGCTGTTCAACCTTTGACAGGAAAGGGATGAGAGTGAAACAGAGGAGCAGGAAGAAATAGTAGAAGAGGAGGAAAGAGGTCCCACATGAATAGAGGGGAAGATGCATTAAATAGAATGAAACAAGGAAAAGCACCGGCTGTGGATAAACTGACTTACTGTAAATTATCAAAGCCGAAGGTAAATCATATATACAATGGCCATTTAGGGTGCTGGGAGTGATTTGGATAGAGAGCAAGGTCCCGGAAGGCTGGAAAATTGGAGTTATAATACCCATTTTCAAGAAAGGAGGCAGGTGTATAACTTATAGTTGTACCACTAGACAAAAATATATGAGATGATATTGAAAAAGAAAATAAGAAATAAAATGAAAGGAAGGTGGAGAGAGGAACGGCATAGATTTAGGAAACAGAGGTCTACCATAGACAAGATCTTTACCACGAGAGCTAATGGAAAGAAAATATGAATTTGGGAAAAACTCGGTAATGGTATTTTTTGATGGGAAGAAGGCATATTATAGCGTATATATAAATATAGTTTGGAAAGTAATCTAGGAGTCCGCAGTGGAAAAAAAAAGTTGTAATGAAAGTGAAAAATATGCACTAGTATAACAGGAGTTGAATGAGGTATCTTTATAAACTGATTCGCCACCATTGGTCTGTATAATATAATCGTAACTGGATGAATATATGTGGCTGAAATTTTTGAGCTGTCGTCTTCATATCATTGTGTAGGAGAGAAGAAAACTTTCGGGTATCTCTTATCTCTTACACCCATACAAGACAAAATGGCATTTTGATAGTGTTCATTAAATTGATTGACCATATTAGATATATAAATGTGTGATTGATTCAATTAGATAGATGTGTTAGTAAAAGCTTTGAAGAGCACAAAATAGAAACTGGTGAGTTTTATCTTTAAATAAGTTGATGTAGGCTAATATATACGATGATTTTTGAAAGAAGCTCGTTTGGAAGGCTTTACCTCGAACCAGAATCCTACCCTATAGTTTATGAGCTAACTTTAAATAAATAATGGTAATATAATAATACTTTCTACAAGCCTATAACATAAGTGATCGTTTGAACGTATGGCAACTACAAAAAGTTTGTCATTCAAACAAAAATGTAATCACGTTTTAAGATACCGTACCTTATTCATTATATTTATTCAATATAATATGGTTTTTGAAACCAATATACAAGCTAATAGCCAACTTTAGATATAAGTGGTCTTGGCAGACTGTACGCAACATGGATGATAACTACATATTTAAATATATTAAAGATTGTATTCATATTTGTACAGTATTACCTGTAAAACTGAATTGTATATCATTTAATGTAAATGATTCTTCAGGCAAGTGTGATATAATACTTCCCTATTTTCAAACAATAACACTTTAATTCATAAGATACATGTTTTTGCATAATAACACTGAAAAAAAACATTACATCTTTCCCCCCCACAAAGAAGTAGACAAAAAATTTGAGCGTCACGTTTTGGTCCTTCTCAATCTGTATGTCCATCCAGTTTAATATCGAGATCACTGGGTGAAATTGAAAGTAATGATAGCATCTGACTTTTTAAGAAATAGAAATATAAATTGGTCAAAACAATTTAATAGGGTTAGATTGTTTTAAAAGGGCTTATTTTAAAAGGTTTTTGTTGTATTTTATGATAACTTTTGTTGTCGAAAACGTAATGCTTAGCTATTTATTAAAACCACTTCAAATTTCTTAACTGTTGGCAACAGGTGTTTATATTATTTTCGCGGGCATTCTTGAAATAAACCGGTCGATCAGTCAATCTACAGTACAGTAGGGTCACTGATAAAGGCGGTAACTTGGTGTTAAAGTATTTTTGTTAAAACAAAATTTGAGCAGACCTGAAGTATTAAGTTAGGTTGCAATTTTTGTTAACTTTAAAGTGTAAAAATGCCTTCTGAAACACGTGTTATCCTTCGTTTTGTAAAATTAACTGAACATGCTTTGTCACCTATTAAAGGATCTGCGAAATCTGCCGGTTATGATTTGCGAAGGTGGGTTATAATAAGTTTAGTAGTAAAATAGGTTATTGTATACCATTTCATTATGATATCAATTTGTGTATGCTTAACCAATAATTTGGCCAAGACTTTGTATAGAGTCCATACATACTGTACATCTAAACATTAACCCTTCCTTTCTTTTCTCCCGCCGCTTTGTAATTTTTCCAACTATCTTATCTACTTATAATATGTTGGATTTGTAAAATCAGCCATTGGCTCCTACAAATGCTTAATAAACAAATTTAATTTGCTATATCTTTTTACTTTATATTTTGCACATAATGGTTAATTTTCATTTTAACACACCGAGTGGTAACATTTAAAAATTCAAAATTAGACATAAATTTATAAAAATACGAAATATATATAACTTGGGCATACCTTGATTTTATTATGAATGGACATTTGAAGCACTTTGGGTAGAGAATATCTACAATTTCTTTTAAGAAACAATATTTTTACAAGAAAAACATTATTTTAGGGCGTTTTTAATGCCGGGATAACGATCAACATAACTTTCACATAATGTAACATATCAGCTCACGTGTTTTTAATTGGCAGCCATTACAATGCAGTTGACTCAAAATTCACTTAACTTAAGAGTTGTCCAGGGATAACTTTTAAATGAACAATAAGTGAAGGTACATGTTATAGCTAACCATTCATGTTGCGAGTGATGTCAACAAGGCAATTTAGTAGCCTACTGGTACTTCATTTGTTTGTGTATGGTATGCAGACAATTCTTCAATACATTTTTATTTTCCGCAAACTCTAAAACATCGTAGACTCTTGTTACACTTTATTTGTATATCCAGTAAGATTCTATTGCAAGTACTTATAATCTAATCTGCCCTAAATGATTGGGATTCATTTTAGTGAATAATTTGTTTTCAAACAGTTAATATTCATTGTCTCTCTTTTGCTGGCGTTATGTTAAGTTAAGTGAATCCTGATCACACACTATGTTTATGTCAAGTGAATGAGTGAACGTTATGTTAAGTGAACATTAAGTTGATCGTGATCCCTGAATAATACACCAGACACACACAAAAAAAGGTTGGCCATTAAAATATATTGATTTGATAATCAAATAATTCATAAATTTCAAAGTATATTAAAATGTCTGATTCACGGCTACTTGGTTACAACTTCTTGCCATAATATACATCCGGTAACAACGTTTCATGGAAATAACTAGACTGGATGATCTTTTTAATCAAGTTAATTAGGGCCTTTAATTATTTATTATTGAATGAAAGATTTTTTATCAAATTATAATGCTTATAAATAGGCCTAATAGATGTTTTAGTGTGGTTTTAAAGTTGGCATTTTTGTAGTTAATATGTTTCAGATGTGTAGCTACTAGCTATTTTAATATGTTTTAGTTGCATAGCTACTAATTGAATTTATGTAATAGGGTTAAATTAATTAAGCTAGACCGCTTCTGTTGTATAGTGGTTAAGAGTTCCTGGCTAAAGATCCAGAGTTAACCAGGTTCAATCCCCTGCGCTTCCAGAATTTTTCTGTGAAGCAATGGCTATGTAAGGAAGCCAAACTCAGCCTCGTGAGCACAAATGAGGAGCTACTTGAATAGTTAGGTAGCAGCTCTGGTCTATAAAACTGAGATTAATGACAGGAGGGATAAATGTGCTGACCACATGACACCCTATATCTACCATAAACTGTGATTCATCCTTTTTTAGTAAACATGCATCTTATGCAAGCTCATTTGTAAAACTCAACATTTCAATAACTCGGCACCATCTCAGTCCACATTAGGTCGAGTTTCCGAGAGACTACTGTAATACCAAATATGTATGGTGAAATGTTGCCAGGGACACCGAGAAAGAAATAGAGGTGGAAATATCAGAAAATGTGCAAGTGAGAAAAGAATTGTGGAATCAAAGAGAAATGAGAAGGCCTAAACTGGCTTGGCCACAGGCAAGAAACAGATCTGATAATGATGATTGAGACATGTATTAGTACATATATATACATTTATTTGTTGCTTTTAGTTAACTCTTAGGCCTATATACAATTTATATACAGTTATTGCTAATGAACCATCTTGTTATATTCCCAATTTTGTTTTCTAATATTTGACGGATAGAAGAAATCTGATCCGTTGATATAACTATCTCGTCGAAGTCCACACTGATGATCCCAATTTTTTCCTCTGCATATGTAGTCAATCTCATTAGAAATATGCAACCTTAGAGATAGGCTTATTAATTAATAGGCAAGTCCTAAACTACCATAAAAAGGTGGGTATCAATAGCTAATTACCCTCGCCTTTGCCAAGTGTAATATAATGTTATTGAAGTGTTGGTGGTTGGCTGTACGCACAATAGTTTTTTTGAAAACACATTTCTCAAATGACAAAGAGTAAGATTTGAATGTAAGGATATTATCCGGGAATGACAGAACTCTAGTAATTTAAAACAATCCCTGATGATGGCTATACCAAAAAATGTTGAAAGTCTATGTGGTTCTTAAAAAAAATATTAGCTGCAAAGAAACATGGGATTCAATTCATTTTCAGATAAGACTTTGAAAGCTAAATATTTAATTTATATCTTAAAATAACTTTGACCTTTTTTGAAATCTATATATTTTTCTTGTTAATTTAAAAATATTATCTCACTGCGTCTTAATTGACTTTATTTCTAACTTATTGTGATTTATACTTTTTTACTGGTCTTAGTAAAGGATTATTTGTTTTCACATTTAATTTTTTTTTTTTGCAAGTTTTATTGTTTCACATATGCTAAATAAAGTCTATGTGATTCAGTAAAAGTACATTTATTATTGAATTTTGTTACATTGACTCATATAAATTACATTTGCCAAAATAAAATCTACATTTTCTAGTTTAATTTTCAAACTACTTATATTTTGGTATCAGACTATTTTTTTAAATTTGTTTCTTGTCATTTTAACCGTTTCTAATATTCTAATTCCCATTTACTGATATATAATATGATTATTTCATAATATTATAACTGCCAAACAAAACCTTTGTTCTCTAACTTGAATATCTCCCACATATATTCTGGCATTACTTAAGTTTTTTTCTAATTTGTTTCATAAATGTGTCTATTTTAGATCAAAAATTGTTTAATCCTTTTAATTTAAAAAATGCTCAATTAACATTATCTATTCTATTTTCTTACAATTCTGTGACCCAATAAATCACTTCTCATTTCCATTTTTAAGATAAGCTCTAGCCCATTCTGTGTTGACTCACAAAGTCCGCTTTCCCTCTTTATCCCCTCTCATCCCTTCCTAGGAGGATAAAATCAGTACCAAAATGTTAAATATAATCTTACAAGGTTTTAGTTATTCTCTGACACGCTTGATTGCCGAATGACCTTAAGGAAAAGGTTTTGTTTTATACCTCAACAAGATTATGAACTGCTTCGGTAGCTGCATGGTCTAAGGCATCCCTCCTACAATAGACTAGACTGCCCAAAGACGGAGAGATCGGATTTTGAATCTCAGTCGGATGTACTGTGGGCAGTTTTTCCTGAAATGGTTTTTCACTCTCCTTTCATGCTAATGTGGGTACACTTCTAAATGTAACTTCCCTATCCCTAACACTTTAGTGTTATTTGTACATATGTTTATAACCCAAACAGGTAGTAAAAGACAGTGCTGAAAAAAAAACGGACCATTTTACTTCCATTAATATTATTATTATTAGCACCGCGTCTTACTACCCGTTCGGGTTATACGCACTTATGCTAATGTGTATTGGTAGGGTGATTGTGAGATGAAATGAAGGACCTACAGTTTAACGTGGAATTCGAACCACAGTGGAGGCCTGGCATTCCTCACATTCACAAGATGTCTTTTGTCAGAGGTGAAGGAAGGGTTTGGTAATCAGATAAATCTTTGCCGGGACCGAGGATTGAACCCCGGCCGCCAGCATAGAAGTCTGACACCTTACCCCTAGACCGCCAGGTCACCCCTTCCATTAATAACTCACTACTAATTTTCGAAGGTTTAGCTGGGTAAACATAGTGTTTTTAGTTGACTCAATTTAGAATCTCTTGATTAATTTGTTTCAGTGCATATGACTTAATTGTGCCGGCTCGAGGAAAAGAACTAGTGAGAACCGATATTCAAATTGAACTCCCTGCTGGATGTTATGGTAGAGTTGCACCTCGCTCGGGGTTAGCACTCAAACACCATATTGATGTAGGAGGTAAAATGGCTTGATATTAATGCAATGCCAAATTAAAATATATTTTATAATTTTATTTAAAATCTATTATATGTATTTGTCTACACAGTACCACTTTTCATTTTGTATTACTTTTTATGTTTAAAACAGCTGGTGTGATTGATGAGGATTATAGAGGAAATGTCGGGGTATTGCTGTTTAACCATTCCGATCAGCCATTTGAAGTGAAACGCGGTGACCGCATCGCTCAGCTTATTTGCCAGAGAATATTTTATCCAGATATTTTGGAGGTTGAGGTAAATTTATAGGTGTAGGCTTATATTATATTAACTAGTTAATCGAACATCTTCTCAAAATAAACCCTTCCATATTTGCTATTTATCTTCCGTCTGCATTGTTTTTCTTTATACATCCATCATTTTAACTTCTTGTCTTCACTCTCTTCCTGTTTCTTACCTGGCTTTATAACACATTACTTCCTAACACATCTGCTTCCATCTTTGTCCATTTTTGCATCTGATCCTTCCTATACCACATGGTTCGCTATTCTCCCTATACTCTTCCTCGGTTTCCTCGTTCCTATTCTTAAAACTCCTTCTGAATAGTTTATTCCTCTCCTCCACTGCTTCCTTCACTCTGTCATCCCACTATGGTGTATTCTTACACTTTCTCTTATCGCTTGTACCCCCACATGCCCACTCTGCAGCTCTCACCAAACTTTTCCTTAAAACCTTTCTCATTCCACTTCTGCACTTTGCATCTCATCCTGAGACTTAATGGCTTTTTTCATTTTGAAGCCTCCACACTTTTATCCTACCCTCCCACCCCACATTTTGCCACCAGCAACCTGTGGTTACTATCCAGAGAGACACTTGGTATCACCTTAGTAGCATTTACAGTCTACCTTTTAATTCCCTTGTTCATAAGGAAGTAATTTATTACAGACCTTTGCTCCCCCATTCAAACTTCATTTAGTAATTGTGTGACTTTATGGTTAATATAAATTTACACACACCTAAATTATGATGTATCAGTGCTGATAAATGTAGAAATTTAGAAAATGTAGCTACATTTAAATTCAACACCTTAGCGCAGTTGGTAGCACATCTTTATACTGAGCTAAGGGCCCCCAGGTTCGATTCTTGGCATAGCTGAAAAATGTATCACTGTTGAAATGTGGGTTTACCCTTTCACAGTGATGAATTAATGGCCGAGGACTGGATTTTGTGCCTGTCCTAATCTTAAGTTAGATTATAAGATATATGAAGCTATGACAGCCGGTAGCGTAAAACTAAAATATATGGCTTGAATAAAAAAAATGCCACAGGCAGGAAACAATAATGGTTGTGAGGTAAGGCTACATTTGGGTTGAGAGAGAGAAACCCCTTACGGACAATTGTTTGAGTGCTCGCTGTTGCATCATCATCACCACCACCACCATTATGAACTGTTGCTAGCCATTGACCGGCTCAGTTTAGTAAAATTACTCAATCTTTCTTTGTCCTTCTATAACCCCCACACTTACTGCTATCTGCTTCCCTCATTTCTTCCTTGATCTCCATTGCGGTATTTTCCTTCCAAACTTCAATGCCATCATTCTCCTTGGAATTATTTCCCTTTACATTCCAACCTCCCCATCACTGCAGTAGAAACAAACGATACCTATCCCCTTGCTATCCCAAATGAACTGAATAGGTTAGGTAAGCATTGTGTGTAGCAAAGAGATAGGTATGGTTTATTTCTATTGCTGTAAATGAGCTCGTCATTTAGACCTCATGGCTGCCAGTGCAGAGGATATGATAACTAAAAGATCAACATATGCATAGTATGTAAATATTGTAATTTATAGTAAACCAATATCACAGACAAATACTATACCCAGACACTCAACCTCATGTTAAAATGGTTGCACTCCTTTTAGCAGCTTGAGTCCTTCACCACTAGGATTGCTGCATTTAGTCCTATCATCACTGAGCAGTGACACTAGCGAAGCCCAGTGTTGAAGGACTCAAGCTTGCAAAAGGACGCAGAAAAAACCCCCTAAGGTTGAGAGTTTGTTTCTTGTATGTGGCCATGGTATTTAAAGAGAACTGTGGGAGTGTGGCTATGGCTGTTGTGAAGTGTTGAGTTCACAGTGACAAAGCAAGAAAGGATAATGAATATTCTCTTGAAGATGTACAAGAACATAACAACTATTTAGCAGTATAACTATAGATAATTCATAGATTTACAGCTACCTTTTGAAGTTTTTTTATTATAAATAATTCACAAACATATTTCTTTCTATCCTCATAATCAGGTGTAAGAGTTTGACTAATTTTATATAGATGGCTTAATATTTGTCTATTTTATTTTATTGAGTAATTAAAACTACATTGTTGTCAACCAGCTTCTTATTATCATATAAAATTGGTACAACAACCAGGCAAGCAAAGAGAAGTTTTTTTTAAATAATATATAAATACCCAGTAGTCGAGATAAAGAGTTCTTGTGCAGCTAAGCTAGAATTGTTTTTTTTAAACCTTTACTCCATTTTTTTTAATAATCAAGAACAATATTTTATTACACAAGTTTGTTATTTCCTTTTAAAACTTCTGTAAAATATTCATTCAAGAGTATATTCATTATACTTACTTTTTCACTGTCATTTACACTCGGCAATCTCACATGTACAGTAGACAAAACAAGCATGAGGACAATGCTTCTGTCTTAGTGACAAATTCACCACAACTTGTAGTACAGAAAAGTGTACAATGACATTTGTTTTGTATTTCATTTTAAGTAAATTGGTAGTATTTAATGTTTTAGGTGAAATCTTTTATATCAATCAAATGTGATTTCTAAATATCGATAACAAAAAGTCAAATATCAATATTTTTTGTGCATATCTAATCTAGACCTATTTAGATAAAGCTACAGTAGCCCTATGGCTTCTTTGGTGCTGACTGACAGCTCACAGCTGACAGTAAACATTTAGGTATATACCTAAATTTTAACCGTCAGAAGCGATAGCTGCTAAACACGTGTTTTTACAGATCATATGGTTGGGTGTAGGGATTCATAACTTGGTCTGGTAACTTTTCAAAACTGTCAGCTGTGAGTTGTCAGTCAGCACCAAATAAGCCATGGGGGCTACTGTAGCTATGAGTTATTTTACACACCTGAAAATCCATACTAAAAATGGAATGATTAATTTCCACTTAAATTACCTACTCGTACTACTATATTGATTTTCAAACCTTCTCCTTAATTTCATTTTCACTTTAGAAATCTTTGTAGACCAATATCTTAATACATAATTTTATTATTTTTGTGTGTTTTCCCCCAGAAACCAATGTCTTCAGACAAATATTTTGTTAAAAAAAATAAGGTTCATCTACACTTTTACAGTTAATGAGTAAATTCACTATTCTAAAGATTTGCAAGCTTTAAATATTACGAATTAAAGAAATAACTTCAGTTGAGCATTGTTACCATTTAAATTAAGCCTCACTTATTGATAATTAAATACACGGGTGCAATAGGACTAATAAGTCTGTTCACACTAGTTAATGTTATATTTTTTTGTATCTCAACAAAAATGGAGGTGTCTTATAATTACACCAGTTTCTTCAGTATGTCTAAACTTAATAATAAGATAGTCAAATTTAGTGTTGATTTTTTGTTTGAAACCCCAATAAAAAGAATTTTTATTTAGATGATATTTGATTAACATGTTAAAATATGAATCTGAAAAGTTAAATAGCTTTTTTTTCCCCTCTCATTTCATTTTTCTGTTGATTGGTCTACCCCATTGTCTTTTTTTAATTTGAGTGGCTGCTGCATTCAACACATTTTCTGTCGTCCATGCAGAAATAATGTAGTTTTCTCTTGTTCACAGGAATTACATGACACAAAACGTGGCCATGGAGGATTTGGGTCAACAGGAATAAATTAACTATTTTAATGTGATTTTTTTTATCAGATCTGGTAAAATGTAAAAATATCTTATGAAAGTGTTTTATTTATTTGTATGGACCTAGTTTATAGTAAAACAAGTGTAAATTTGTTTATCACTTTTAGGGCTAAGATCTATCTTGTGTACCTGTATTTCTTTGGAGTTTTTTTTAATCTAACATAAAAATAAAAAATGTTATAGGTTACAAGTTACTGAATAGTATGTAATAAGAAAAATACATTTTAGTGTTACATGATGAAAATCAATGTTACCAAATACATTAAATAAATGTGAGAATTAATTATGTTTTTATTCAGATATACTCTGACATCCACATTTTGGGATCAAAGTGGTAAGTCTCCCACCAACCCAAATAGGCAATAAGATGTGGTTCTAAATATTATGATTAAAGGTACTCTAGAATCGTATTTTTGTACAAATTAAGGACAAATGGCGGCAATGATAAATACTCCTTTATTTGGACAGTCCCAGCATGTTTGATGACATACAAATTTCAGTTAATCTTTATAACAAAGCAATACAAATTTTCTTACCAGTACTACTTAGTCATGTTTTTGACAAAGTTACAATTTGTAAATAGTCTAACACCATATAATTTATTATAAAATATGTTTCATTTATTAAAATAAATTCTCTGCTTGTATAAAAAATAAACTTATGACATAGGCATGACACCAGCAGTGTTCATTGCAAAAAGGATGCAACTCTCTGTATACAATTGAAGTTTCAGTCTTATAATTTGGTTTTCACATCTTTGAAATGTTTGCCAAACCTGTGTTGGGTGATGTCGTTTTTATAAGGGGACGGATATCAGCAAATTTGGGATGTTCTTTATCCCCTAGTAGTTTAAAGATAACTGTTTCACTTGTGGTGATAAAACATCCCATTTGTTTCAGTCTCTGCAAAAATTGAAGAAAAAAACATTCTTTTATTTTAAATCTTTCTAGTAAAAATTATAGATATAAAACCATTAATAAAGACTATACTTGTTAATGGGTGTGGGATCCTATGTAAGTTAGCAAAATGATTTATTGGTTTTAAACTTTTAATGAATCAGCAATACCTGGAAGGCCAACAAGCGGTCTTCCTGAGATCTAGATGTGGATGCATCAGCTGCAATATGAACTTGGATCCCTCTTGCACACAACTCTGCTGCTGTTTGTTCCACACAAACATGAGCCTATGATAACAAAAGACAAAAATTAGCTGAACTATATAGTTGTGCCAAAATGTTTTTTCTTGTTGGATAGTTTATATTTTCCCTAGCATGGCTAAAGATCAATTTAATCCTTTTGGATTATACCATAAAATTCAAGTAGGTATTTGATTTTAAATCGTAAAGTGTTTAAAATCTTTAAGAGCATGAGTGTTTGTTATTTTAAAAACAAAAGGGAACAAGAATCATCTCATCAAAGCTTAGATTAATCACCTGAAACATGATTTTAAAATAATTTGCGTTTATATGAATTAATGAGTGAGCAAGATAAGGTAAAGTTCACCAAGGATAGGTCCAAACAATTTTATTTTTATACTAGTTTGTGCAAAACATATTGACAGTAAAAGTTAATACTAAAAAATATATCTTTTTTTTGTTTTTATGTTGGTAAATTATTTTTCATTTTTGTAATCAAGAAAAAATTAGATTTTTTTTATACTTATAAATGGCAATCCTAATTATAAATGATTTTAAAACATTTGATTAAATACTGATGGTAATTAAAACCAACTTATAATTATGACTTTTTCGCATGTTATCTATAATGCAAGAAAGATTGGGCCAACCTACCCCATAATATTTTTAGCTACAGGACTTTCACATACAATTATCATGTATTAATATAGCCAGCTTGTATTAAACCATAGTGAAGTTATATATCTGTTCATTTGAGATTTTAAGCAATGTGTGAAAAATAAATGAAAAAAACATAAATATTTTTGTTTGCTCCTGGAAAACAGCTTGGATGTGGAGAAGGCATACAATAGTCTGGATAGAAATAAAGTTTGGAAAGTGATATGGAGGCCAAAGTAGAAGAAAACAAAATGGTTCCAAATAAAAAATGAGTGAAGCAGGGGAGTACTCATTGACCATCACTGTTTGTAAAGGTAATGGGAATGGAAATGGTCATGAATTAAGTGGGAGGAGAAGGGAGAGGAAATGAGAGTAAGGAATGAAATTTAGCATGGTGAATTATAGAGAAAGAGAGCTGAGAGAAGTACTCTTGAATGTATAGGAAGTGTTGTGCTGGACATGCTTTATACTATTGTCATACATGCAGCATAAACATGGACATAGAACATTAGAGAGACTAGTAAAGTGGAGACCATGGGTATAAAATTTGTGAGGAGCATGTTAGCTATCACGAGGAGAAACATAATTAGGAATGAAGTTATCCGGGAATAAGTGGGGGTACAGGTAGTACATGAGAGAGTAGAGGAAACAAGATTGAGATGGTATGGGCATGTCATGAGGATGTAAAAAGATAGAGGAGGTCAAAGAAAATGTTGGAAATGTAAGTAGGAAAAAGACTGCAAGGGAGGCCAAAAAAGAGATGGGAGGAGCAGATAAAAGAAAGTGTACAAGTGAGAGGAGAAAAATGGAATAAATTAAAAGTCGAAGGAAGATGGAAGGATAGAGGTAGATGGGGGTATTTTACTAAACTGCAGTCACAGGCTGGAAACAGTTGTTGATGAAAACGGTTTCTGAAATTATAAATGTTAAAAAAAGGTGTATTTAAGAGTAATTGGGTGAAATCAAACAGAGTGGGTTGTGAATTTCAAGAAAATGGGTTGACCTTTGTTGAAGATGCAGAATGTGTTCAAATGTTGAAGTTAGCGAAATAATACATAAAACCAGGTGTTTCGCCATCCACAACGTGTCAAAAACAACCTAAGTTCTTATATGAAGCCCAATAAAGTGTTGTTGTTTTAGGATATTTATAAAATATAGGATTGATTGTTTGCTAAATTTGATTACAAGTTGTGAAAAAAAATTAAGTTAAATCTATAAATAGTGATGATAAAATGCACATAATAAAAGGAAACAGAAAACTAAAATGTTTTAACTGAGCAGTGCACTAACCTCTATTCTCATCTCATCAAAGCTTAGATTAATCACCTGAAACATGATTTTAAAATAATTTGCGTTTATATGAATTAATGAGTGAGCAAGAGAAGGTTAAAGTTCACCAAAGATAGGTCTAAACATTTTTATACTAGTTTGTGCAAAACATATTGACAGTAAAAGTTAATACTAAAAAAATATACCTTTTTATGTTGGTAAATTATTTTTCATTTTTGTAATCAAGAAAGAGTTAGATTTTTTTTATACTTATAAATGGCAATCCTAATTATAAATGATTATAAAACATTTGATTAAATACTGATAGTAATTAAAACCAACCTATAATTATGACTTTTTCGCATGTTATCTATAATGCAAGAAAGATTGGGCCAACCTACCCCATAATATTTTTAGCTATAGTACTTTCACTTATAATTATCATGTATTAATATAGCCAGCTTGTACTCAACCACAGTGAAGTTATATCTCTGTTCATTTGAGATTTTAAGCAATGTGTAAAAAATAAATGAGAAAAACATAAATATTTTTAGGTTTGCTCCTGGAAAACAGCTTGGATGTGGAGATGGCATACGATAGTATGGATAGAAATAAAGTTTGGAAAGTGATATGGAGGTCAAAGTAGAAAGAGGAGTTATAATACCAGTAATAAGCATGCATGAGGAAAACAGGAGTGTGTTAAGACGAAGAGTGGGAAAACTAAATGGTTCCAAATAAAAAAATTGAGTGAAGCAGGGGAGTACTCATTGGCCACCACTATTTGTAAAGGTAATGGGAATGAAAATGGTCATGAATTAAGTGGGAGGAGAAGAAAGAGGAAATGAGAGTAAGGAATGAAATTTAGCATGGTGAATTATAGAGGAAGAGAGCTGAGAAAAGTACAGAACGTAAAATATCCGGAAAGCATGAGTGAGGCGAAATATGGAAGTAGAAAGGATTTAATGAGACGAGGACAGCAGGAAGAGTTGTTCTATAAGTGTATAAGATATGTGTTGTGAAGAAGAGAAGTACCCTTGAAGTGTAGGAAGTGTTGTGCTGGACATACTTTATACTCATTGTCATACATGCAGCATAAACATGGACATAGAATGTTAGAGAGACTAGTAAAGTGGAGACCATGGGAATAAAATTTGTGAGGAGCATGTTAGCTATCACGAGGAGAAATATGATTAGGAATGAAGTTATCCGGAAATAGGTGGGGGTACAGGTAGTACATGAGAGAGTAGAGGAAACAAGATTGAGATGGTATGGACATGTGATGAGGATGTAAAAAAGAGAGGAGGTCAAAGAAAATGTTGGAAATGTATGTAGGGAAAAGTCTGTAAGGGAGGCCGAGAAAGAGATGGGAGGAGCAGATAACAGAAAGTGTACAAGTGAGAGGAGAAAATGGAAGAAATTAAAAGTCGAAGAAAGGTGGAAGGATAGAGGAAAATGGGGGTATTTTACTAAACTGCAGTCACAGGCTGGAAACAGATGTTGATGATGAAAACTGTTACTGAAATTATAAATATTAAAGAGGGTGTGTTTAAGAGTAACTGGGTGAAACANCGAGGAGAAACATAATTAGGAATGAAGTTATCCGGGAATAAGTGGGGGTACAGGTAGTACATGAGAGAGTAGAGGAAACAAGATTGAGATGGTATGGGCATGTCATGAGGATGTAAAAAGATAGAGGAGGTCAAAGAAAATGTTGGAAATGTAAGTAGGAAAAAGACTGCAAGGGAGGCCAAAAAAGAGATGGGAGGAGCAGATAAAAGAAAGTGTACAAGTGAGAGGAGAAAAATGGAATAAATTAAAAGTCGAAGGAAGATGGAAGGATAGAGGTAGATGGGGGTATTTTACTAAACTGCAGTCACAGGCTGGAAACAGTTGTTGATGAAAACGGTTTCTGAAATTATAAATGTTAAAAAAAGGTGTATTTAAGAGTAATTGGGTGAAATCAAACAGAGTGGGTTGTGAATTTCAAGAAAATGGGTTGAGCTCTGTTGAAGATGCAGAATGTGTTCAAATGTTGAAGTTAGCGAAATAATACATAAAACCAGGTGTTTCGCCATCCACAACTTGTCAAAACGACCTAAGTTCTTATATCATGGCGGTCTAGGGGCAAGGTGTCAGACTTCTATGCTAGCGGCCGGGGTTCAATCCTCGGTCCCGGCAAAGATTTATCTGATTACCAAACCCTTCCTTCACCTCTGACAAGACATCTTGTGAATGTGAGGAATGCCAGGTCTCCACCGTGGTTCGGATTCCACGTTAAACTGTAGGTCCTCCATTTCATCTCACATTCATCCTACCATTGCAATTAGCGTAAGTGCGTATAGCCCGAACGGGTAGTAAGACGCGGTGCTAATAATAATAATAATAATTATTATTATATGAAGCCCAATAAAGTGTTGTTGTTTTAGGATCTTTATAAAATATAGGATTGATTGTTTGCTAGATTTGATTACAAGTTGTGAAAAAAATTAAGTTAAATCTAAAAATAGTGATGATAAAATGCACATAATAAAAGGAAACAGAAAACTAAAATGTTTTAACTGAGCAGTGCACTAACCTCTATTCCAAACAACACAACACACTCCAAATTGTTATCACATAATCCTCCCAGCTCAGCAACAAGCTCTGGCACCAGCATGCTGAATCTCGTCTTGGGATAGACATGATAGGCATGAGCTATATCGAGCTCTTGAACAGTCTTACCCAGTCCTTTTGGATTCTGTTCAGTAACTAATAAAGGGATGTTCAAAATTTTTGATGTTTTCACCTGTATAAACAAAGATATCTCTAATTTTGACCATCCTATTATCTATTTCTATGGTTATATAATTTAATATGTAAATGAGAAATATGAGGAATAAAATTTAAAATATTTTAAACTTAAAAGGCCCTACACAAAAACATTGACCTATTTATTATTTCTATAGTGATTAAATTATAGAATAAAAGGGATTAACCATTTTTTAACCAAAGCTGTCCCCGACACCTCAGTGCAGTATATAGTGTGTTTGACTATTGAAGTAGGGAGCCTAGGTTTGATTCCCGGCATGGCCTGAAAACATCATTCGAGAAATTATTGGGGTTTCCCCTTTTATATTTATGAATTAACAGTCCTAGCAATATTGTAAAAACAAAATCAACAAGCCTCATCTAGAGAACGAATTCTTAAACCTTTTTATTAGCAACCACTTTTTTTATAAGAACAAATTATTAGCTACACCCTGGGAAGTAGTGGTTAAGTTAAATTGTCAGGTTTTGAGGAGTGTTAGATAAAATAACAAAGCTAAATATTGAACATTTTATTGTAAAAAAAGCCGCCTCAGTGGCGTAGTTGGCTAACGCGCTTGTCGTGTTAAGCTCGAATGCTGAGGACGAGGAGATCGAGGTTCGAATCTCGGTCGGGTGAACTGGGGGTGGTTTGTCCTAAATGGTTTTCCACTCTCCCTCCACCCAAATGCGAGTTCATTTCCTCTAACTCAACCTTCGCAATTCCTAATCCATTAGCGTAATTAGTACTTAAAGTGTATAACCCGAACGGGTAGTAAGATGTGGTGCTAAATAATAATAATATTGTGAAAAAAACTCCACATACATGGAGTTATATTTAATATTAGAGTTGAGATTATTAACTTAATTTATTAATGACATTTTTATTCATGAATACCTAATCATACTGTTCTCTTATGGGGTGGGCAAGAAACTGTCAATTCAACTTATAAAACAACTTCATACATAATCCATCCTCACTAACTTTCTACACACTTCCCTATACTTGCATTCTCCCTTCACTTCACATCCATACATCTAGTCATACATGCTCTTTTATTCTTAAAACTTTTTTATGTTCCTTCTTCTTTTTCACATATTTGTCTACAACAGTTTGCCACTCAATCCACACTCATCCTCTCAAGATGCTACTTTCAAATCGACCTATTGGATTCCCTTTTAAACCACTCCTTCAGCTCCTATTCATTACTGACTATCCATTTGAGGTTTTCCACATACATTTCTTAAATATCTCATTCCAAGCGCATTTACCTAGCCCTTGTGTGTCTCTTGACAAACCCACATTTCACATCCATAAAATAATAATGTTGGTTTTTACACACCTATATATTCCATCTTTACCTCTTTTGACACTTCATTCTTTGAAATAATCCACATACATCCAACTACTCTTCGAGATGAATTTACCTGTCTGTTGATTTCACCATTAATTCTTCCATTTTTACCAAACATTCTGCCCGAGTGCACAAAATCATTCACTTGTTCTAATGGTTTTCCATTTATATTAAGCTGAAATCATTTCCTGACCCATCATTATCAAAAACTATCACCTTAGTTTTGGTGATATTATGAAGATCCTTTTTGTCTGTTCACATTCAAACAATTTAATGCATTTTGCAAGTCACTTCTATTTACAGCGATTAATATGACGACATCTGCATAAAGCAGCACTCTCACATTCACAGTGTATGGCTGTATCTGAATAGTCCGCACTTGTACATTTGCACACCTTAATAAAACACATTTCTAGCACCTAAAGTACATTGGGTGCATGAGATTTTTCAGACAGCATAGTACACTTAGAGCTACCTGGTGGCCACTTATGAAAGTAATGTTTCCATAGCAACGAGATAAATTTTTGATAGTGTTTTGTTCCCTGTGCACACTCTATAGTGGGGTTATAAAATTAGTAGATCAATGTAAGCATGAATATTTACAGTACTTAGCAATACAAATGTAAATTGTTATTTTCCTATTATTAAACTTCTTATATCAATAAAATATGATTCTAAAAACCATTAGTTATAATTTTTTGTTTTCTTGAGAAACTTACCAATTTATTTGCCACCTCAACCACCTGTTCAAAATGAAGCATTGCTGGACGAAACTTTTCTTGAATATCGCAGAGAAAGAAAGCAGTGTTTCTTTCTGGTAAATAACCATATTTAATAAGTGAGGGTGTCATGGCGAATCAATAATGATATTTGTGTGTGTGATATTATGTCTTAATGGTTATATTAAGCCTGGTTCACTTTTCCATATTAGATCTAAAGATGAGACGATAAGATTAAAACGTAATGACATTACGAATATAGTGAATGAGAAATGTGTATTTCGTGAACTAATAGTTTAAATTGAAACTATGTTAAAGATGAACTAGTTCGCTTCCTTATTTGAACAAGTTTAAACTGAAATACAATTACTTAAGTGACCTAACTTCAAAATTTAGTTTGAGAACAATTTAACTATAATATGTAATTGGCGAGCTATTGAACTTAACTAAATGAAATGCTCATTTCATTAAATTGAATCATTTCGAACTGTTCTCAAAATTAACCTGTCCGGTCAATCTCGACTAGAGAATTGTGATTTGCCTCCCGCTAAACTATATCACCTCTATGTGAACTAGTTCAAATTAAACTTCAAATTGTAGTTCGCGAACTTTTGAAATTGAATGGCTTAATTTAATAGCGTGATATCTTTGAGTTGCTACCACCATTGAAATGTTTTCCCCATCTTTTTTTACATGCAATAATTTGTAATGCTAAATGATATGATTCCAAAATAATTGCAATTAGAGGAGCTAAATAATTAAAATATATTTATGATTTGTACATTGAGGTACATTTATTTTTGTTTAAATTACGTAAACAAATAACAATAATTTTCATAGTGTTCACTTTTTAATAATAAAAAAAATTGCATGATCCTTAAATTTAGCGAATATTTACTAACAATATATTCACTCTGACACCCTTTTAATTGGTAAGGAATTTTAACTATAATTACAATTAGATAAAATGTAATACCTCTTTTTATGTTAGTTTCCTGATATTTTTAAATAAATTAGTTTGGGTTCCGAACCTATATGAAATATTACTTCTAACAAAACCAGCTATTTGATTTTATTTAAAATAGTTAAATGATTAAATATGATGAATGATCCGTTGACTAGTACTTGATTTCTGGTCCAGAAACAGTATTCTAACTCCATATGACGTAGTTTTTGTATGGCAGTACTACTGATCTGTTTCTCTATGCTCTTAAGACATAGTTTATTTTGTTGAGCCTTGAGCTCTACTGTTCAATGTCCATTAGACTTAGTTTTTTTTACTGATTTATTTCCCTATGCCCGTATGGCATAGTTTATAGCTTTACCTTTCTATATCTATTAAGCTTAGTCGCAAATATTAAGGTCGAGATTAGACTAATAAGACTATGACCATGCTGCGGCTAGTTTAAATAATAAAATTTAATAATGGAAGACAGCAGGTTATTTATTGCTATGTTTTACGACCTAATTGGTTCTGTAACTGACACTTGTCTCTGATGTGTCTGTATACTGGGATGCGGTGAACAACCTGTGGAAGCGCTACTTATCCATAGTAGTGGCCCAGAGGTTTTGTCTATTGTGAACGGTCCCCTTGTGGTGCCTTTAACGTTAGTTGAAAATTATCACTATTTTGTCTAGTAATATTGTCCCCCTTTGTAGGGTAACAGAAAAAAGATACTATTAATTGCTCAAGCAGTACTAATTAGGAAATGTCCGGCCATAGTATCTGTAGCATCTAGTTTCCTAATAGTTTATCTTGTACTAGTTGTAAAATTATAGTTTTTCTTCTAGGTGCTTATAACATTGTAATGTCTAACTCACGCTAGCTAGCTCATGTGAATTACCTCCCTTGTAGTTCACTAAATTAGGACGAAATTTGTGTGACTTAGTTCTATATAATATTTATTATGTGTAGTAGCTAGAAGTCTCAGTCAGTAGGCAGGAGTAAAAGCATGTATGGTAAATTTGTAATTAGATTTGATTACCACCACTAATTTATATTACCATGGAATTGCTACCTTTCATCCTATTTGATGAATTAGTATTTTTCCTTCTTTAACAAGTTTCAACCTTTTTTTATTTACACCTATGACCTACATGTGTGAGTTATAGGATGTACCAAAGTGCTTCACACCTGATGCTCCTTTGTCAAGCTATTTATATAATCGTATCAGTTCATATTCTTATGTATAAACAATGTAAATTAACTTCTATGTATCTTAATAATGCTAGTATAGCATCTTCAAATTTAATGATGTATTTTATATACTTTTATAATAATAATAATAATAATAATAATAATAATAATAATAATAATTTCACTATCATACTCTTGCTAACAATATACACACAGTAATATATAAACATAAAAATACCTGAATAAACATTTATTTGTGTTACTTCTATTTTTATATCATCATTTAATTAATCTAGTAGATAAGTAATAATTTTACATTTTAAGGAAAATACATTTTCAGCATCATAATAAATAGTACAACCTATATCAAATCACTTGATTGATTGGTTCTTTATTTGGTTTATAAGAAGAGCCAAGTGATTCGTACATAGGCAATAAACATCCTAGTATTGGCGTGGATCGAAACCAATTAGTTTTAAACATTTAGGATTATGAAAAAGTTTACATAAATGTACTAGGTGTCTTCATCCATTCATACAAAATATTTAAATTAGAACCAGGCTTTAATTACCTTTCATTATGATAGCAATAATATATATTATATTTTTAAAAAAAATCCATTAGTATGGCCCACAAATGTACATGTAGGCAAACACACATCCTAATTTGGTAAACTGATAACAATAGCCAAAATAGTTCAAATCTACACAATTCACAAACAGTAATTCCCTAGTTACTCAAGGCGTATAATAAAATTATATTTAAATAAATATCTATTGATTGGTATGACAGCGGAGATATTTTAAGTTATAGTGTTAATTTAAAAAATCATTTAATCGAAACAATATATTTCAATGGCGTTTAAAATAAAAAAACACTCTACCTATTATATTATATTCACAAACAAATATTCATTTATACTTTTATAGTGCGCTTACATTTAAGTATTTAATAGTAGGTTAAACAAAAATTTCTAAAACTAGGTAAAAATGTTATTGAAATGAAGTTTTCATCTCTAAAATTGCCGCTAAAAAGTCAAAACCCGAAAGAAAAACTAAGTTGTGTAGTAGACTTCAAATATTCACTATCTTGTCAAATTTTGCTAAGGATTAATTGATTACAGTTATTTCATGCTTTATTGTACAACACATACCAAAACTATTCGCTGCTAATGATCGATAGGAAACTAAATTGGCATCTATAATTATTAAACTACCAAAATCAAAGCACCCTGTAAAGTTTGGTTATAATTTTTTTTAGCTAATTTTAGGTTTTGGTAAACATTGATTGCCATATTTTATTTGTAACCCTATTTAGTTAACATTTTTATGATAAGACCCATGTTTTAATAATGGTCTTATGTGTTGGGGAGCTAATTCTTATGATCGACAAGTGTATATCTTTAGGTCTAACTATTAATTAAATAAGGTAAGCCACACTTTTCCTTATCACATGTTTCCATTTTCAATTTGATCAGGGAAAAACTGTTTTCTCTGATGGCTTATAGAAGACCGATCCAGAACTAAAATAGGTTTATTTTAAATTGATTACAGGTTTCTACACTATCTTTTAATCTATCTCCTCACAATTTTAATAGTGAAGCATAGGCCTAATACCTATTGCTTTATTATCACATTAAAATTAACTTTCAAACATAATCAGCAATTTCAAGACGTCTCATTTACATAAAGTACAAGCTATAAAAGAATTACACATGTAGGTTATAAATAAATCCATGTTAGAACAAACACTAAAAGTATCATACATAGTGAGGCCAACTGACCGGCAAAATCAACCCTCCGCTAAGTTAGGCGCTACTATACAACTTATTAAACATCTATAGGCATGCATAGTATTATTATTAACAGCTGTTCATTATGATACACCTTGATAGAAAATAACCAGGGTTTGGAAACTCACGGCCCAGATCCTATCTGTCTGGCAGGGTTGTATGCAATCCCTGTAAATTAATATCCAACCTGCAATTTTATACAAATACAAAAAATAATAGTTCACAGTTTATTTTGGGTTGTTTCAAAACAATAGTTCAGGAACTACTTGAATGTTTTGTTGAGTGTTCCAATCTTTCCTTTGATAGTGAGCTGTATTATTTTTCAGGGTAAAAGGTGGTTATAATAATAACTTAGCTACTGTTGATCAACAGAATTCCTAACAGACATTTAAACTGATATAAAATACTATTAAGTTGATTTTGTTTTTCAAAATTATATTTAAAACAAATACTATGACATCAGTTCACAAGCAAGCTATACTGACTAAGCAGCCGCATGTTGGAGAAGACAGTGTCAACATTTCCGGATAGAGGGTGTCATGTGGTCACAACAAACCCTCCAGGCATTACTGCAGTTTCTGTTTTGGAAAATTTTCAATTATTATTTCCTGTTGATTAATTTTAACTGATTAAATGGATAATAATAACAGTTATAATAATAATTAGTGTTTGTGATAGTAGTATTAGTAGTAGTAGTATTAGTAAGAAACACTTGCTTACGTGGCCGCAAGGTACGACACACTACTATTGCAATAGACTAGACTGCCGTTGACAGGAAGATCGGGGTTCGATTCAGGTGCACTGACGGAGGTTTTTTCCTAAATGGTTTTCTACTCATTCTTCACACAATTACAGGTGAAATTCCTGTAAATTCAAACTTTCTTATCCTTAATATATTAGCGTAATTAGTACATAGGTTTATAACCCGAACGGGTAGTAAGATGTGGTGCTAAAAAACTAGCAATGAAGCAAATGAATGTGAGCCTTTGTAGACCTGTTTTTTCCATAAATCATTCTTCAATTTATTATGATCAATAAGTTGACTAGACTAATTTTAAGATTGGCCCAATATTGGGACCCCCTATCCTCCATGCTTCCTAGCTACACCTCCCCCTTTTATAACCTCCTTGTCTCTTAACACACTATATTTTGAAGTACAATAGGCTCTAGGTGCCACCTCCACAATTTAAACCCTCCCCCTCAAGCCGCCACTGTAGAAAATTTTTTCGATTCAAAATTTTCATCTCTAGACCTTAGATGTGGTCTTTCAAAATTATAACCAAAATCAAATTTTTATTACTATCATCAAATATTTAGTATAGATAAGTGCTTTCCAAAGTTTTTCCATAGCAATACATTACTGAGCTCCAAAATTTTGTGCGACGCCCCATTATAGAAATGAGAGGTAAAATAAGCAAATTTACAATCGTTACATACTTTTCAAAGGAGAGAAAAATATATTTCTATTTTCACCTTTAGTTTTAGTGGCTCACGTGTGTTGGTGAGTCTACACATTTATTTTGGGATGTAGGTGCAAAAATGAACTTGCATTTATTCATCCAAATTTTTAAACTGCCACATGTTGCTGTTTTAATATTGGTCACTTCAGAAAATCCAGCTTAGCAAGAATATAATGAAAATGACAACAAAAGCATTAGAGCCCATTTAGATAAATAAGTAAAGTCTTCTTGAAGTGAATTCCAGAATTTGTCCAATCTGTTTTACACAATTCTGCGATGTGAAGATTTCATGTTATACAAGTTAATACTTGAAAATATTATATATATTTTTCTATTGGTCAGTTCGCAACACACCATATAACTTGAGCCAACAGCCAGTTTGGAAAGCACCAGTATAGACCCACACCAGTGGGCACACAAATAAAAGATCAGGCTCATCTGGTCGAGTTTTCTGGTGACAGGAAGGTCGGGGTTAGAATCCTGGCTAGATGTACTGAAGGTGTTTTTCCTAAATAGTTCTATACAACAATTTGTATACATTTCCTCTCATTTATACTGTCCTCATCCGTTACCCTCTAGTGTGATTAAATTTGTATAGTTCGTTACCACAAAATAAGTTAAGCAACCCTGTTTTTATAGGCTGTGGCCCTTAGCAGACTCTAGGTTTTTGAATCTGCCCCTAGGACTAATTTGAGTTCAAGGTCACTGGCATGAACAGTCTTGCTTCAGACACTATTTGTTTGTTGAAAGTCCTTAGTTGAAAATTTAATATTTGCTTAGCCCTAAAGTAGGCAGAATACAAATGTTTTGAATATTACTATGAATATAATCCCATATAACTATCAACCTTATGAAAATTGCCTTTAAACATTTAGGTAGGCCTAGTAACTAGGCTCATATTTGTTACAATTATGGGCTACTGTACCTACCAATAACAATATAATTTCTAAACACTCTTTTTGTGCTTATTATTATAATGTACAATTAAAAAATATGTATTTTACAGATTCATCAAGCAATGGATGACAAACCAATCACACCATCAAAGAAATCATTTTCCGCACTTGTTGAGGAAGAAATGCTAAACTTCGCCCAAAATACTTGTAATATTGCTAAAAATAAATCTAGTGGGAATGTAAGAAAGTTTAAGTATTTGAAACGAGGTGAAGGCTTGAAGAGATTTTACTCAAATGCAAAGAATTTTAATAGTTCCTCAAATAGTCCAAATGAAAATGTTTTTCACAGCACTATTCGCCAAAATATTACCAAGGTTCCTGCCACATTAAACTCTAACAAGACTGAAGTTAATTCTAGTTTAAAACTGAAACCACTAATATCACATTTAAAATTGCAAGAAAATGTATTTAATGTAAGAGATGAGTGGACCAAAGTACCTTTGTCAAGGCCAATACACAAATTAAATTTGATATCGCAAGCAAGTGAAACACTTTCCAAACCTCTGGCGGACTGTCCAAAGTGGACAACAGTTCTTCAGCAGTCAAACAAAACAAGTTCCAAAGAAGCTTCACTTTGTGAGGATGATCATAATATCAGTCAAACATCAAAGGTAATAAAACTTGATTAAAAAAAAAATAACATTCCTGTTTATTAAATGTGCCTAATGTTGAAATAATTAAAATTAGTGTTTACAGAATGGATTTTCTTTAGCACCGCGCCTTACTACCTATTCGAGTTATATGCTTAAGTACTAATTATATTAATGGGTTAGAAATTGGGAAGGTTGAATATAGAGGGAGTGAACCCACATTTGTGTGGAAAACCATTTAGGAAAAACCACTCCCACTTCACCGGAGTGAGATTCAAACCTCAATCTCCCCTGTCCTCAGCAGTCTAGCTCAACACAAAACTAGCGTGTTAGCTAACTATGCCACCGAGGTGGTGGGTTCGATATAATTAATATTATGTCTAAGCTTTTCTTTAGTAAATCTCAATTTTTTTTTTAAACAAAATATTTCATAATTACAGTGTCATAAATGCATATAAAATAAGGCAAATAGCCAAATATGTCCAATGTATATTTACAAAAGAAAACATTTTTTAAAATATACATTACTTCAATTCTTGCCATCAACCTAGGTATTGTAATTTTAACTTTTTTATATTTCACCTTTCTGTACTGTTAACACATAAGTCGGACTCAACTTTTATGTTGTGATCCCATGTCATGTTGAGATCAAAACAAATTAGCACTAACTTGAGCATTTTCCTTGATCTATTGTTAGATATTGACTGGAAAAGGTGGCATACATGTTTGCTTTGAAACTGTAAGACAATTAACTGAATAATTACTGGTAGGTGGTCATTGTGGAACCCCTTCCATCCGCAGGAGGGACTTAAAATAAAAACTAACTCACTTTGGTGGCCGCATGTTCTAAAGCATTACTCTCATGATAAATTGGATTGTTGATGACAGGGAGATTGAGGTTCGATTCTCGGTCAGGTGTACTGTTTTTAAAAAAATAATCCAAAATGGTTTTCTACTGGGTCTACACACAAATGCGGGTACACTTCCTCTAAATATAATCTTCCTAATTTGTATAACCCAAAAAAGTAGTAAAATGCGAAGCTAAAAATAAGTATTGTTTATAAAATAGACTAACCTTAGAAGTATAATCTAGAGAAGCCGCACATTGCATTAATATTTATTCTGAGAAATATGTGTTTGAATGCTTTAAATATCATGAAAGACCTCATAGCTTGTGATTTACTACCGTCTATGAACAATATAAGAAGTTTAAAGGAAAACTGAAGAATCTTAAAATGCAATCTTGGGTAAAAAAGAGCCATCAGCCCAATCTTGTGATATTAATTAAAAAATACAGATTTGTACTGGTTTTAATCAACAGCTGACCTAAATAGTGTCAAGTTTTTGAAACAATAATAGACCACTCTCCACAAAACAATCCCATGCCGACGCTACATCATTTATGAACTTATTTTCATCCAAAAGGCAAAGTTGAGATGTCAATCACTTTGTTTAGTGAAACATCAATCATATTTGCTGTTGTGTTTTAGTTCGGCTTTATAGACATTACAAAAGTTTAACATTTTTTATATCATGGCATAATATAATACATTTGGTGTTTTTTCAACTCAAACGTGTATATTAACTTAAAATTACTCATGAATTCTTTCTTAGATTTAGCACCCTTAGATTTGTTCGACTGATGTGTTATGGTAATGTAATTTACAAATGGGGGAAAGTTCACTGTTTCTAATATAAAATTACAAAACAAATATGAAATAACAAAGCTGATCACAGTTTAAAATAGTATTTGTGTGTGATTAATAGTTTTGCGGTAAGTTTGTGAAAACAATCAAATCCTATACATGTCTTAAGTTATTAAAATTAGTTAACTTGAAGACCATTTTTTATTTTAGTTTTTGTTTTTATTTAGCGTGAACAAGAGTCATTGCTAGCTTTTGAACTTCTAGAGCAACACACAGCTAACTCTGATGCCACATCATTTATGAACTTATTTTCATCCAAAAGGCAAAGTTGAGATATCAATCACTTTGTTTAGTGAAACATCAATCATATTTGCTGTTGTGTTTTAGTTCGACTTTATAGACATTACAAAAGTTTAACATTTTTTATATCATGGCATAACATAATACATTTGGTGTTTTTTAAACTCAAACTTGTATATTAACTTAAAAATTACTCATGAATTCTTTCTTAGATTTAGCACCCTTAGATTTGTTCGACTGATATGTTATGCTAATGTAATATAATGTACAAACGGGGGAAAGTTCACTGTTTATAATATAAAATTACATAACACACATGAAATAACAAAGTTGATCACAGTTTAAAATAGTATTTGTTTGTGATTAATAGTTTTGCGTTAAGTTTGTGAAAACAATCAAATCCTATACATGTTTTAAGTTATTAAAATTAGTTAACCTAAAGACCATTTCTTATTTTAGTTTTTGTTTTTATTTAGCGTGAACAAGAGTCATTGCTAGCTTTTGAACTTCTAGAGCAACACACAGCTAACTCAAGCTTTTGTTCCACATCTTCACTTGTCACCAAACTGCTAGATACTGCAGTAAAATCTACTCCAAAGAAAGAAATACAAAACATATCTGTCCATAGAAAAAGTGAAAAGAGAGATGTTTCATCACAATGTGTCACAAATCTTCAAGATTCTACTAAGAATCAGTTGCCAAATCGTACTCCATCATTTTCTGAGTTGGCTGGAAACTGGAGATATGCGATCAAACCATCCTCACAACCACTCACATTCAATCAAAATAATACCGGTACCAATTGTGATAGAAAAAATAAAGAGCTTGAATATGAAAATAAAATTAGCATTCAGAGTGATTTGCCAGACAGAATTGGCCTGGGAGAAAGAATTGTGTCTGCCTTGAAGGGGTTGGAAAATTCTATTTCAAATAAACCAACAGTCAATACGAATTTGAAAAGTGGTTCAAATGATCACAAACAATTGCATGTTCATTTTGCAGAAAAAGAACAAATTTTCAACAGCAATGATAACTCTACAGTGACTTCCTCAACATACTCAGAGGTTGCTGAAGACAGCCCTACAGTAAACGCTGAATCCAAGTTTCAAGATGATAGTGAGTGGAGTGATTGTGAATGGAACTCAGATTTGAACTCTAGTGAGTCTGTTAGTGAAGACCAACAAGAAATGCACTATCCAGTATCAGGTTTGTCTGAGGGGGATCAACATACCGTAATGGAAGAAAACAATATTTTAAAGCCAAAGACTACTTATTCTACAAGCTCACTTAGCAGTTTTAAAAATATTCAAAATTCTTGTTTAGAAAAACATAGTGAGAATTCTGATCTTCAAGTCCAAAAATCTCATAATGAAAACTCTAATCAGGATTTTAGTAACCAGAAAAGATTGCATGCTCATGGATTACAAGAACACGATAAGAATATCTTACAAAAAACTGAAACTTTGCGAGCTCGTTTACAGGAACTTGAAAATGAAATTGAAATATTTAAAAAAGAAAATCATACTCTTGCAAAACTAAGGAAAGAACATGAAGAAAATATGCAGACGTTTTTGAAAGAAAAGAAAAAATATGAAAACCAAATGAAAGAAAATGAGGAGAAATTAAGAGGTACAATTGATGAAGAAAAACGAAAGTTGGCCAAGGAAAGAATGGTGTTTGAAAAATATTGTAAAAATATTAAGAATCAACCATCTAAAAAAGAAAGAGAAGAAATCCAGGCTTTAAGACAACAGGTCAGTCAAAATTGTATTTCATATAATTTGATGCAATACAATTCCACTTATTATGAGTTAATTGTTTTATATTTTATGTTGATGAGCGTTGAACTGATTTATGTTTTCAAATGGATGATAACATCCCAATTTTTTCAGGTGGCTGAGCTTCAGGAGGAATTGAACAAAAAGAACAGTCGTTGGAGTGCAAACCAAGTACGAACTACAGAGAGATTGAAACAAATGGGAGCTGAAAATGCAAGACTCAAACACGAGTTGGAGACACTTAGAAAGGAAAAAGAACAAAATAATAAGGTGACTAGACTGCCCCAAAACAGTACATTTATTATAGTAAGTCTTGTACTTGTGAACACATCTCCACAAATCGAATCTTAACCAATTTGTACATCTAACTATAAACTAAGAGGGTCAAATCAAATAATTGCTTTTCTAAGGGAGTGTCCATTTATTTATGAGAGTTTACAATAATTTATTTCAGAAAATGGTGCTCAGGAATTTTGGAAGCAATAAAAGAACTAAATTCCTTCATCTGATCAATGAACAAATTGATGAAATTAAATCAAAACAATTAACTGGAACCCAGAACATACAAAATAAGGTTAAAAATCAAATGGTGACATCTGTACAGCTTACGAAACAAAGTAAACCTAAGCAAGTTCAAAAGAAATCTTCTGAAGGTTCATTTATGGAAACAATTTTTGATAACGGAGATATAGAACAAAAATTCGAAGATAAGAATCTTGTCAAGTACTACTATGCTTCTACCAGCACTTGGCAAACAACTGAAGCTGACGGAACAGAAATATTTGAGTTCCCAAAGTAAGTATTTTTAAGTTCCTTTATTCATAAACAATATAATCTATCAACTGCATTAATGGAATTAGTCTCCATCAGAAAATTGAAAAACATTAATATCTTATTTTGCGTTTGGGTTTTTTAAGTTGTACCATACTAATCAAACAGGTCAGAGCTAAGTATAATTACCAACATATTTTGCCTCCTAGTTTATTAGTTATAATAAAGATAACATTATTACACCAACCGCATCATTGTCCCATACATCTAGAGTAGAAAGATGTCATACTATCCATTCCCTAACTCGCCTTATGTTAACGAACATATGTCTAGTGCTTTCTCATTTTTCCTGCCTCAAGATTGGCAGCAATAAGTTATCTTGATAAATAAAACTGGATTATACTTGTTAAGTATGATTAGATGCATTTTTAAAATGTCTACAGTACACTCTTGTTTAACTAATAAGTCAAACATATTTATATTCCGTTATTTATATTATACTAAACTAAGATTAGAACACCAATAGTTATCTCAATCAAAAATATTGTGCATAATACTCTTTCAGTGGTCAAATTGAACGTCATTATAAAGACAACTCTAAAGAAGTCACATTCCCAGATGGTTCGGTGAAGTTAGTTCACAGTAGAGGGCAAGAAGAGTGGAAGCTTCCAGATAGGACTCTTCTGACAATTGGTGCGCTGGGGGAGAAGGTAATACTCTTACCCAATGGTCAGAAGGAAATTCACACAGCAAAATATCAGGTATTAGAGATTCTTATGTCAGATTAACTATTAAGTTATAATTTTTTTAGATAGGAAATTAAAACAATATGTTATTACATAAATTATATTAATTTGGAAAAAAAAATTGTATTTTATAAAAACTAAATCAATTTAAAAATGACAAATGAATTGTATCCAAAATATTTGACTTAATACATTATTGCTCACCTGCTGAGGTAGGCTCATTTGGTGCTTACAATGATTGTTCACCAATTAATTAACCCATTCCCTGGTGCATGTGTAACACAGCTATCTGCATGGGGCCGGCAGCCATTTTTATTCTCGTATACTCTTATCTTACAAATATTTTTGCTACTCATTTATTGCTTTATTCATGGTCGTAGAATAGCATTGAACTGGTAGCTCTATCTATCGGATTCAATATGAAGTATTCAGATGGACTAAAAGTTCAGTGGTTCATTTATAGATGGCAATAAATAATTTAATGCAATGTAACACCAATTCACGCAAGCAACAGGGAAAGTCCGGGCAAACAAAGGCGTTGTTAAACCAGAGAAAGGGTTAAGGTACAAATATAGCTGGAAAATATATATATTTAAAATTAATCACACACAGTTATATTGAAATAATTTTTTTAAGCACTAAAAGGCAATTAATAAAAATAAATTCCAAATCGATTTATTTAATTTGTACTAATCCCTTTCTACATTGCTATTATGTTTGTCACTAAATAGAGGCGAGAGTATCCGGACGGAACTGTCAAGATAGTGTTTCCAGATGGACGCCAAGAAACTCACTATCCTAATGGCAGACTTAGGATCAAAGATGCTAAAGGAAACCTCATACTAGATCTAATTGAAACAAAGTGAAAAACAATTAATGGTGATACAAACATGAAATATTAACGACGTTACCTACATACTGTGATGCAGCAGTGTCAGGATAGAACTTAACACTCAATGTATTTATGTCTATTTGGCAAGTTTTAAATGTATAACATTGAAACAAAAACCATAGATTATTAAATGATTCTAAAAATAGCCCTACAAAAAAATTTGACTTAATTGGAAGCAAGAACAGCAGTAGATAAATAGGTCTTTTATGTTAAACCGCTAATTTTCTTTCGACTCTTTATCTTTCGTACATTGGTATCCAAGTCCTTAGTGTGTAAAGTTAGGATTTAACCAGAAGCCTGTGTGAATCCATAATAATTTTCAATTCTGAATCAAACCCAAATCTTGGCTGACTCGACTCTTGTGTTTAATTTTTTTGAAAATAAAACCTCATCCCTAAAAATTGTTTGAATCAAATTCCAATCGAATCCCAGGCTTTAGAAAAATTTGATCAAATATTTTATTTTAAAAATAGGTTCAAATCCAAATTGAATAATTTTGGCTTACTTTGACAATGTTTCAAATTAAATCTGTGTTGTATATTTTACCATGTTAAGTTTCTAAATCTAATAATAAAATATCACAAAAAAAAATATAATTTTAGAGACATTTCAGGTTTATTAAAAAAAATTGTAATCAATAGTCCTAACCTTAAAGATGAAACATCAAATAAAGATCACACAATTTTTTTTTCAATCATAGTACAAAGGTGTATTAACCCATTCCCTGACGTGTGGCAAGACGGGCAGCCATTTTTATACTTGTGCGCTCTGATCCGGTTTAAATTTTTAGTCAATATATTTTAAATGTAAAAGATGCTAGTGCATTTAAAATTAATTTGTATCTGTATGAGTTACAACAGTGGTAAACATTTAAAAAATATTGTACATTTAAGAACAAATTTATTTTTAAAAATCATTGTAAGGTAGATTTTATCCATTCATTGGCGTTTAAAGCCAAAAGTTTCAGGTTCATTCTCATGTCCAGGTTATTATTTTTCACTTAATTTAAATGTAAATTAATTGTTTACATTGGAGGCATTTTACTAAACTGACCCAGTCTCAGGCTGGAAACAGATGACGATGGTAAATCACATATTTCTACAATTTAGCTAACTTTGTCAATCATGTATCATCATCATCATCTGGATTTTCAAAGTCTTTAGTTTTCACGTCAGCTTCCTCCCCAAACTGGATGATATTGTCTATGGTGAGCAGGAGGTCTGCTATGCTTTCTTCATCACGAACATCCAGAGGATAGAACCGCACTAGACTGTAATCTTCAATCAAACGGCCAATAGCTTCTGTCAGTCGTCGATACTTCTCCCCCCACTTTGTACCTGTCTCAACATCTCCTAGTAATGCGTGAGGGTCCGGTTCCAAATAGCTGAAAAATGAAATATCTATTTCAATACCTAATCAATCAAAATAATAATACTTTGTCAGATGGTTATCATTAATAGTTTTACAATAAAACATTACACATAGTAAAACTTGAACAAAACTATATTTACTTCTTCTGACCACGTAACTGAACACAGAGACAAAGGATATGATGTATGTCAAAGTTCACTGCTAAATGACTGGCATGGGTACCAACTTATACAAATTAATTTATTGCCATTCACACCCTCTCAATAAACTTATTTTTTTAATGTTGAAACCCTAACACTAAATTTCACAAATTTCCTCTTAATTACTATGTAAACAGGTCAACTAAATTTTCGTTAGTACACAGATACTCAATATTAGTTATACCCTTATCTAATTTTTTCTTAATAAAGTAATATTTAATATCTAGATGCTTTACTCCCTGACTGATTATCCTCGTACACAGTGATAATATCAATATTAAACTCTAAAAGCAAATCCTTAAGCCAACATGCTTCCCCAGTTGTTGTACTTAAGGTAATATATTCCACCGCAGTATCTGGCACACTGATTGTTGTTTATTCAAAGACCATATAACAGTATACAATTAAATACTTTAAAGAAATAACCCGAACTTTGTCGATCTCCTCCTTGTGGACTAGGTACCTCCCGAATCACTATCTACAAAATCCTGCACAAAGTCCTTATTATCTCCTTAAGACTAATCTTAAATCACTTGTTCCTTTTATGTCTCTTAAACCATTTTTTAACAATGCGCTGGAACATCCCTGAAATCTACTTAACATTGTAACAACAGTAGACAACTCTAGTCTAGAGCCTTCTTAGGCATACATGATACATCCTAGATCAACTTTCTACAATCTGACTATTTCTTTACTCTCTAATTTATCTTGCTTTAGCAAATCAAACTTAAAGTTCTTATCTATTGGCAATGATAAAGGGTTACAATTTGACATACCACACATCTTTAAGCAATTTTTCAGGTATTCTGACTGGTTAATTATTGTTACACTCCTTTTAAGATCTTGCTCTACAGTTGAACCCAAATACTTTATAACGTTTCCCATATCTTTCATTTAAAAAATTTTACTCATGTATTTCACTATTTTAAAGTATGTGATGACATAAAATAACATAAAAGTTTAAACAATAAAATATTGCGAATATTTAAAAAAACTGTTAATGGTGTTATTTTGAACATTTCTCAAGCTTAAAGAATTAAAAATAAACTTATTTAACTGACCTATCAAGTTGGCTACGAGAGGTCTTACTAAGCAAGTCCATCTTGCTCAACACATTCACATGTGGCAGTTCTATGTTGACCATAGCGCTTAGGGCTGCCATAGTGCCGGACAGGAACTTTGCTCCGTCAATCATGAACTGTGCGTCCAAGAGAAATACTGCGCAAATCCTGAAATTCCAGCGCTGAAGTAGTTCTACCAACTGTCTAATGGTTGTCATATGCGTATAGAGTTCTATTTGACCAGGGCAGTCGAACAAGATGTAATCATCATCAGCATCTCCTAACTGTTCTTCTAACCATTCTGTATTCTCTAGCAAATACCTGGGATTAACATTAATGTTGATGGTTAGATTTTATCATATCATTAAACATTAAGGCCCAATCTTACAATGTCACGTTAAAGTCCTCGTAACTTAACCATTTGTAAAGTCTAACCGTTGGTTAAACTTAGCGTTGCGTTTTACAATACTATTTTTATGTGCGCGTCAAATTACGGATAGGTGGGTGCCTTCCATTAGTTCTTAGTGTTAACTTTCTCGGAGCGCTAGATTTGTGTCAAAGCTTTTGATTGGCCTAACTTGACCATAGAGAATATAACCAAGTCATTACAACGTCTATGGAACTGTTATGAAAAAATCAATCAAAACAAGTTCAATTCATCAAATTTGTTGAGGTTATCTGCTATATTTTATCGTATTTATTTTCCTGCTAAAATGTCTGTTGAGAATCATAAACGTGAACGAAGTGTAAATTTTAGCAAAGAAGAGGAAATGTTGCTGATTGAATTAATAGGTAAATACAAACAAAGGATTTCGAAGCCTTGGGTTCCTTAGAAGGTGTAACTCGTCGTCATAATCATACAATAAATCAGCCATTTCATAATATAAATAAAAGTAACCTCACTTTAATAATAACAACAATCTACCTTGAAAACAATATGGCGGTGTGTTTAACGTTGTTAATGTGAACGTTATGTTTGCTAACTGGAAGTTAGACCTCGCGTTAACTTTATGAGCACATTTACATGAACATTAGCGCTAACCAAATATTGTAAAATCAAAAGTAGTGGTCGTTATTGCTTAACCTCATGTTAAGCCCTAAGGAATAGAATAACATGACATCGTAAAATTGGGCCTTAGTCTTCAATCATTTCCATTGATCACCAAAATTCCAAACTGTTATAAAGGTTGTCTCTATTTTGATATAATAAAATTAGTTTTCTCTTATGAGTGAACTTACCTACCTTTAGTTTGTATTATTTAAGAGAGGAAACGTTATTACACAAAATAATGTGGCTATCTTGTGTACTTTATTAATTTAAACCGTTTTTTTATTGGTTTAATTTGATGAGTAGTTTTGTTTATACTAGCCAATTTGATCTTACTTTTAAAGATACAAATAATGGGCTCATGAATAATTACAGTTACACCTAAAAAGGGGAAAAAAAATTGCTTGGTGATTTATACAAAATAAATTATGGTATGTTGGTGACTAACCCTATTAAGAGTTGAATCTACATTAAAACAAAAATAGAAAAGATTTTTTTTATTACAAATCCATGATGCTCTTATTAACACATGTAAAATAAGAAACATAAGCAACTATAATCCTACAAAGATAAGGAACAAGACTAATAAAAAAAAAACTTACTCCATACAGAAGATCAGGCCCCCGTTGGGGCCAAATCTCATGTCCTCATCTTCCATCGCATCATCTATGTGAATCAATTCTCTTACATCAGCTAAAGGTTGGTAGTCAAAATACTCGGCTGCAGGATCCAAATTAACCACATCAATTGTTCTTTTATCATCCGCTGCGTGTCTTTGAAGGTTGGCACAGTATGTAGACTGTAACACGAGACAAATACTTAAGATACCTTAGAGGATTATGATAGAACTAAGTAAAAGCTTTCCAACATGTCCGTAAATGTCTTAGTCTTGTTAGAAACAAATGAGTGATTAAATATGATGGGTGACCTGGTGTTCTAGGGGTAAGGTGTCATACTTCTATGCTGGCGGCCGGGGTTCAATCCTCGGTCCCGGCACAGACTTATCTTATTACCAAACCCTTCCTTCACCTCTGACAAGACATCTTGTGAATGTGGGGAATGCCAGGCCTCCACCGTGGTTCGGATTCCACGTTAAACTGTAGGTCCTTCATTTCATCTCACAATCCCCCTACCATTACACATTAGCGTAAGTGCGTATAACCCGAACGGGTACTACTACTACTACTACTACTACTACTACTACTACTACTAATAATAATAATAATAATAATGATAATGATAATGATAATGATAATAATAATAATGATTAAATATGTGCAAATTATGTAACATTTTTACTCGAAACAATCCACAACATGAGGTTAGTCAAGTTTACTAATTTAATTTTCAGGTTATACGCTTTGATTTAGTTAACTGTCCAACTTGAATATGAGCAATGTTTTAAAAATGTGTACTTATTACTCTTTATTTTAGTCCTGAAGACCTGCTAAAAAACAAAAACAAAAAAACCAGAAAAGGGGGCTTTCCTTTGTCACTAAATTACCATTAAATACCAAGGGCTGAGACTATAAATATCTTTCGGATCAAAACAGTTCTTATGTGCATAAATATTTGAACATGCAGGGTGTGAAATGTTGTCATTCAAATGAGCTTCATTGTCTCGGCCTTAAGTCATCATCATCATTATCAATCGTTTCTGTAGCTGGATCAGTTTGGTAAAATGCCTCCATCTTCCTCTCTCCTTCGATCATTCTTCTCTCCATTGCACACTTTGTTATACAGTTCTCCTCTTTCTTTCTTGGTCTCCCTTGCTGCCTTTTTCCTACATATTTCATCTCCATAATTCTCTCCTCTTCCTTCCTCATTACATGACCATAATATCTCAGCCTTCCTTCCTCTACTATCACACGTACTCACTGTACCCCCACTATTTCCCGGATAACTTTATTCCTACTCCTGTTTCTCCTTATGACAGCTAACATCCTCCTCACAAACCTAATTCCTTCTCCATAGCAGGTCTCTTACACATCTCTATAACAACCCCCCACCCCCTGCTACCCTCTATTTATTAGATTCCTCGCTACTCACACCCTTCGCCTTAATCATACTTCCAAGATATATTTACATGATTTACCTTTCTCAGCTCTAGTTCATCCAACTGTATACCTATTTAGTCCTTGTCATTCCTTCCTTCCTCGGCCCTAAATTTCATTTTCATAGTCTATCCACCTATAGTCTCATGATCCTATGACAATTTAAATATCAGTTGATATTTAAATACAACCATATGTATCAAAACAATCATGTTTGTTTAAGACAAGTGTTTCAATATTTTTCCCTGACAGCCTGTCCCAAAATCTGAATAATGGCAGGGTTCATTTTTGTCCTTCCCAGTAGGAAGAAACTGTTTGGTTTGTAGAGGTTGAAGTGTGGATATTCTTTTTTGCTGGTAAGTTAGCAAAACAAAATATCATATAATGTGTCACATTGTTTGAATAAATTTGATGTATACCTGAACACTTGTACAGTATCTTTGAAATTCAATGGTTATAAAATTATTTCTGGAGGTAGTGTTATAATGAACTATTTCCAACTAGAATAGGCTAAATTAAAAAGATTGTTAAGCTATCCTTGTGTTACCCCATGGAAATACTGGGGTAAAAAATGGGAAGAAAGTGACTCTGCTTTTGAGAAAATAAGAAACAAACAAAATCAAATGCCAAAGACAACAATGTTGGACTACTTTTGTGCAAGTCAATATGAATCAAAGAAACCCAAAAACAACTGAAAGAGTGATTATTATTTATTTTTTTGCATATAACCCTAACGGGTAGTAAGAAATTATATTTTATTTATAGGTTGAAGAACATCATTATTATTACTATTTTGTTTCCCTATCATTTCCAAATTTGGACAAATGACAGACAAAGTAAAATAAATATTGGACTAAAAAGAATAAATTAAAGAGGGGGGGGAGGGGGGCGGGAGGATTGCTTGGGGTTCTTTTACAAAATACTTTTTCTTATTTCTGATACAGGCCCAATAACATAAAAACATTCTTAGTTAAAATGTTTTTAATTATTTATTTTATTTTGGCACTATAAGGAGAATATAGTGTTTTTAACATGTCCTACTTTTTGACACCCAAAATCTGCTATGAGGCCTGTAATGGTGAAATTGATTACATGCCTATGATGGTTACAAGTTGTATGCAGCTGTTGTCTTAGTATTTGTGTACAACTAATGTACAACTAACTTGTGCCTAACTAATAGGTCCAAAGGGGCTAAATTTGGCTGTGATATATTAAGTAGGCTTACAATAACTAGCTCAATATAGGGATAGGTGGCATATTTTTGTAAGTGCAGCAATCAACTTTTGAGTTCCTAATGCCATAGAGTAAGTAGTCATAGTATCAGGCTAATCTAGTGAACTATTATCCAATAAATTATACAGTATTCTCTCGGAAACATGACATTCCGTGTAACTCGACACACGCACATGCATAGAGTTGTTGGAGCCAGTCATCACAATCCAAGGTCATTCAAATGCATAACCTCTCAGTTTGTGTAACTCAAGTGGAACAGGCATGCTGTGATTGTTAGTTTTCCAATTCAGTACTGTGTTATTCGAACCAATACAATAATATATGTACAGTATTATTTGTAGTGCTGGGCCGATCAACCCTTTTGCCGATGATCATAGTTCAAACCCAGACGACGGATTTTTTTAAATTGATAAAAATCCGTAGTACAACTTCCTTCAGAGGGGAAGTAAAGCCGTCGGTCACATGTGGCATGTAAAAGAACCCTGGAATGTATGTGAAAATACCTTTCCCGGTAAAATTGGTAGGCTCTTCCACGCGCAATCAAAGAAATTCTCCTGATTAGTCGGTTCAGAAAGTGCACGTTAAATACCTCAAAAAATATATAAGTGCACCTTACAGATTTGTTTTACCTATACATACACACCTTTCCGCAACCAGCAGGACCTAATACTAACTGAGCATACCGCATTTTTATATATTATTTAATTTCTTAAGTGATATTGCATAGTCTCTAATATCATAAATTGTGTAATAATAACTTTAAATTAGTATTTACACATATCATTTTATGTTCAAATAAGTCACAGATTACATATAAAAATAAATGTAAACAGCCAAGATCATGATTGACATCTAGCGCTTTAATGATTGTTTTATAAACTAGTTTGTATGAACCACCAATGACAAGTAGCAAAATAACAGTTGGTCTGTAAACCTCTAGTAAATATTAAAATAACGTAACAGTATTAGTATCAGCCCTGACATTTACTTAGTAAGACAGACAAACAATGATAACACAATGGAAGTCAAATTTATCAGTGAGCCCCAGACTACCAGCCATCTCGCTCAGAAATGCTGTACGTATACTTTTTTTTACAACTAAAATGTTTATTATATAGTCACTGTTTAAGTTAAAAAGCAAATATTCTTAGTTTGGCTTTTTTATTAAATACATAGACCAGCCCAGTAATATTTTTGAAAATTATTTCATTTTCTAAGGGCATGCAGTAAGCTAGAGCACAAGTTTCTACATGTTGAGTTCAATAATTAAGGTAATCAGATATTAAGAGAAAAAAAAGGAAAATTAGCCTACTATAGTAACACGATATTATACATAAATATAGTGATTATTTCAACTATTCCTTATAATAAAAGAGAAATACTTTATTTTTATTATTTTCAAAAGATTTTAAAAAGTAGCATAATATAACATTTTCTTATTTTAATTTAAGTATAACCTTGAATACAGGAAAATAAATAAGTCTTTAATGAGAGGTGGATAAATGTGAGAGATCAATAAGGTAGTTATGGTCTAAGGTGCCCCTTTTGTAATATACTAGACTGTCAGTGGGGAAATTGGGGTTATATCCTGGTCAGGTGCACTGAAGGTGACTTTTCTTAAATGGTTTCCCACTATCTCTCTACACAAATGTGGATACACTTAATCTACATTCAACATTAAGAATCCCTAATACATTAGAGTACTAAGTATTGCATGGGCGTATAAACCAATCTGGTATGATTATTATTATTATTATTATTATTATTATATAGAGTCCTATCGACACAATGAGGTCATTAGTGTCTGAACTGGTAGTAAAAAGCGGTAATAAGAAACAAGGGAATAATGAAAGTCATTCAAGATTTTTAGAACATGAACGCCACTTTCAATAATAAAAGATATTATTACTATTAATTTATGCTTAAACCTCTTCATTGGTAAAGGGTATTGTTCAAAGATGTTATAATATAATTTAAATATATATGTAAAGTTTAGTACTATACCTATAACACTTACTTATGATATGTAGTAGTTTTTACATTTTTGGTACGGTCTTTCTGTCTTGTAAGGTTAAATTATTGGGAAAAAAAAATATAAGTTTTAATGCACTCTTTTAAACAATGCTTTTATATCATTAGTACGCGGACTTAATTGAGTACAATAATTTAAATTTAACTCCCTATACAATAATATTGATCGTTTGTTTTATATTCATATGACAGTGTTGAATTGTGACAGTTACATGTGCCAAGATTTATAATTTACTAAATATCATGGCATTTATTGGAAACTTTGTAAAAGTGATATGAATAGCAATCTAATTAACATAAATGACCTCTCGATTATTTCAGATTGTTCTTAATATTTTTATATTTATTTACTTTGTTATAGTACTATTCAACAATTGATATTTATGCTTGGACTAGTTGCCCAAACTAGGGCATCATTCCAACTGGTGAGAGATGTGGGTTATTACAAATATCACACTAACAAGGCAACATGGCAGGAAGCTCAGGATACTTGTCGCAGGGAGGATTCCAATCTTGTTCTTGTGAATACACCTCAGGAGATGGAAGCAATCGGTGAAATAATGCACAGGCACGGTGTTCGATACGTATACTCAGGTTTTCACGATTTGTTTTTACATGGGCAGTACGTAACTGTGTTTGGTAAGCTCATTTTAAAAAGTAATATATATTAGATAGTTCACAATCACATTAAAGGTTTTAAATGGAATTCAAAATAGCTAACTATTTCCTAAATTGGTGTGCCTATTTTATTTTGGAGTAAAATAAACAACAAATATTTAGTATAACCCTATATTTTAAACTTAAAAAGTGCCCACTATGTGGATCAAACCAAATATCAGCCAACTAATAAAATATTGTATTTAAAATTATATGATTAAGCTTAAGTTTTGGTAATAAAATGGCGTGTCCATTCAGGTGATCTGTTGAGCAAATGTTGTTTGGAAGATTGGGAAGAAGGTGCTTTATCCCTCAGTCCCGCTTACAACTGTGGCAGTGTGTCTAAGGAACATAAGTTGGCTGTGCAAGACTGTTCTAAAAAACTACCCTTCATTTGTGAAAATCCCCTATGGTAACTATTGCTACTGTCTTTTGGGCGTATTGTTTATTATAAGCTTAGTTACTAACGTACCAGGATTTTCTTTTAAACAGCATGTCTTACCAACAGTTTAAGATATATGTATCTTCCTCTTTATTACTGCTGCTCAGTGGCAGCTCGTGAGATTGAATATGGAGGGTGCTGCTCGATTGAGACTCACTATTGTAAGGGCTGGGGGGAGATTTTTTACTTTATGAATATAAACAAAATGTTATTAGCTTATATTTCAGTACATTGTTCAAACTGAACTACTACTAGATGCACTTAAATTTAAAATTGCATCAGTAAGAGGACGCCCTATGTTTTTAATTTCTTTTTTACCCATGAATAAAGAGGAAATACTAGTATTGTCAATAAATTAACAATAGTCCAGTTTCAATATCCATCCGAGCACTTATTACAGTAGGTACTGTTTATTGTATTTACTGCTTGGTACTATTCGTTACGATTTTATCAATTTTGTTTAGTACTGGATTTTCTGCATTTGACTGTACAGGAGTAAATATTAATTTTATCAAGGTAGTGACTTATATAAATGGACAACATTGAACTTTTAAGCCATCAAATTCAACTTTTAAAAATATATTTTAAATGCTAAGACTATTTTCTTAAAATTATTGTCGTTGTTAAACCCTAATTATAATTTTCAAGTACATACAATAACCTGTCTTACATATTTTTGCAAGGTTCGATTATGAGTATTTTCCTGGCGTTGGCTACTACAAACTGTTCACTTCGGGTGAAAACTGGGTTGGTGCTCACAAGAGATGCACACTTGATGGGGCACACCTAGCTGTCATAAACTCTGAGACTGAGGCAGATGTTTTCCGTCAACTTTTGGCGAGATTCCCAACTCTAAACAACACGGACCATGATCACAGAGCTTTGGTGGGATTCCACGCCATTTATGATACAACTTCACCTGATGATTGCAAAAAATTCTATACAGTACATGGTGAGATGTAACTATTTGTAATATCATTACATTTTTTGAAAGACTTATTATCAGATGCATTTCACAATTTGAAATTATAATAATCTCGTGAATCCATTGCATACTGTGCTAACCCTTGGGTTCATAATTGAAGTTATTTTACATACATCAATTCGTTAGTGGTTCATGAAATGTTGACAAGATGGTACTACCATTATCTCTTTCTATATAAAAGCGAAAGTCCTGACTGACTCACTCACCCACTCACCCACTCACTCATCACAAATTCCACACTTCACACGAAGCTAAAGGGAGGAAATTTGGCACAGGTGTTCGTTATAAGCTAATTAGAAAAATTAAAGATGTTTTGTGATTAAGGGGGTGAAATTGGGGTAGCTACCCTCATCAACGATATTGATTTATAAACTTAATTTAAGTGTTTAGAGGGTAATAATCCGATAAGTTTGTTTAAATAAGGCCTTCAAAAAAATATAGCAATTATTTGAAGCTCCGTAGATGCTTCCAAGGGGTGGAAAAAATGAATACAGAAAATTAATTAAAATATGAAATTACTATTTAATATGCAACTCCAAGAGATGTAGACTTCTGTACTTTATATTTTGCTGAATTTTGTGGTTTTTGTATTGTATGTGTCATTGAGAGGGCCCAGTGCGGGGTGGTGTGTAGTAGTGAGAAATGGTGGTGAAGGGAGTGGGAGACCTGTCCAGCCGTGCTCAGCTGATAACTTGGCCATTCGACCAGACACCATCGATCGGTTCACGTACAAGCCTGTGACTCGTCGTTTACTTCAAGTGCAACGACATTATTTTATAGATGTGACTAAAACAAGGGGGCCTGCCGAAAATAAAACTATCCATGAGAAACGATACGTGGTCACCTTCTCGCAGTGTTTCTCGGGTAGCGCTAAGAATTATGCCATTAAGCTTCAAACATAAATTCCTTATTTTCACCAAAATATAAATAATAACACAATATCCAGTGCGAAGAATGGCATTCAGTTAGTTATTAATAATAATACCCCCCACCTATATATATTCTGGAATACGATTTTCAACATGTTTTGAAACAGTTACCTATATGTTTTATTTATAATATTTTTTGATACATACTTTACACTAATGGGTATTTAAGAGCAAATACAAATTTTAGACACGTGGCTAAAAGCACTGTTTGGCCGTTGATGGCACGAGTGATGGCAAAAAACAAGCTTATGGCGTAATATTTTGAAAATTAAAAGTGTTACATCTGTAAGTGACACTACAGGAACATGTAAGATATATACAGAACAATAATTTTATATATATCCTGTTTCAAATAGTTAATCTTGATTATATCTCTGATAAATCATTTAAAAAGGGTTTAGTTTTAATGAAAGCAGGTCACCTAACTTATTCGGACGTAGTTTGAGCGAAAACGCAACAAATCCCTCATAATGTAAAATTTGGCTAAAGCTACCATATGGCACTCACTTGTACTAGAAATCAAGTATCGCTAGTACAATAGAAACAGGACTAGAGTATCCACACTCTGCTAGTTTGGTACTAGGTTCTAGTTCAAATATTTATGGAACTTCAGAGATTAATTTTGGGTGCAGCAGCATTAATTATTAATAATTATATTGAAATTTATGAGAGGGAGCGTAGGAAAAGTATATGAAAACAGGACTGGCTGGAAAGACGAAATAATAATCTCGGGATGCTAAAAATGATACATTTAGAGGTTAGGTAGAATACATTCGGGGTGAAACTGACGTTTAATATCTCCCTAAATTTGTATTCATGTATTTACGATGTGGTCAGAGGCCCCTAAGCTGATAGGTGTCCAAGTACAGTATCCTTGATACACAAATATTCTTTTTTAGGTCTACGCACACTTTATATTCTAAAAAAAAACCCACCCAAGGTTGGCATGCTATTAAGTTTATTTATATTAAAATCGGGTCTGGAACACAGTTGTTTTTTAAATGACGTATTTAATTAAATATATTGTCATATTGTGGCAATTTGGTATTATATAAACAAGGATGCTTAGGATAATTTTCTGCCAACAACAAAGTCACATCCGAGGACTATGTTGGCACCATTTCTACCATTTATCTAGACACAGTCTCAGCGTGCATTGATTGGACGAATTACACAGACTAGTGTTGGAACTAGAACGAAAATAGCGCCTGTTCTATCATCACAGCTAGTATGGTAGCCAGTAAGTACCAAGAGGCAGAAACAGTATACTTTTTCTGATTCACACGACGCTAGATGATAACGTACTAGCTAGCACACTGGATTTCAAATACGAGCTAGTGCCGTGGATTACCGGTATAACACTAAACCAGGATCTTTATATTAACCATTACAAAATTAGAGATGTACTTTACACTATTTTGTCAAAAATGTAATATAAAATGATTAAATTTGTTAGCGCTATGATAACAGTATATGTCTTGTAGGAGCTAAAAAGGTTAATGTGTAAATAATTTAGTTTAACCTACGATAGCAAATATTATGAAATTGATTGGTTTCTCGACCTAGGTCTTGGATTTACTCAATTTTGAAAACAAGTCAAGATTCAATAAAATATAGTTTGTATATTCACTTAATTATTTCTGTTGATTGCAACAACCCACTCGTGTCGTTTTTCCTCATCCTATGGGCCAACAGGAAAATAATTGTAGAATGTTTTGTCTTTCTTAATGTTTTTATATCGATTTGAGCATTCATTAATGCAACATTTCTTATATTCTGACACTTTTTCTTGATACATTGTACGGGTATCGAAAATAATCTAATAAAATAACGTTTTAACTTGTTTAGAATATCGATAAGAAACCCCTAGCTTTGTGTTTTAGCAATGTCCTTCTATTTTATGTTTAAAGATTTCGCCGCTACTAGCAGAATGAATATTCCTCAACGCATGATGCCTATAAATAAATGTTTTGACGGAGAGGAGTTAATTTTCCTTTAATATAATGTACTTCTACCAAGTGTAATGCATACTAATAACTATAAACTATTTTACGAATTGTTTCGATTTTTATAGGGCAATCTTTGAAAAGTACCGGTTACATCAAGTGGAGAAATGGGCAGCCTATTGTCGGCAAGAATTGGCACTGTGGAGGGATTAACCGAGAAGCGGAACTAAATATGATAACTTGTTTCCACAATTATGCTTTTTTATGTGAGCATGAATTATAAAAGTATTATTGTAATCGACATACACACAGTCAAATAATTGTTATTTAATATAGAGTTAGTTTTTTGTAATTCCTTTTTTGTTTGTAATGATGTCAATTGTTTTACATACAAATGTACCTTTTGTTTACACTGTAAAGTTGCAAGCTTACCTTGAATTAATCTACTATAGTGTAACGTATAAGATGGTGTATTGGATGGTATGTTAATACAATTTTGTTCCATGGTGTCATCCATCAAGGTAAGAGGATGGTAAATTTTCACGATTGACTGGTAAGATAGATATAATAGTTGGTAATTAAATTTATGTAAACCTATATGTACGGCAAATCGACGGAAAATTAAATATTATAATTATATTCTTATTCTTTGGTGCTTATTTTAAATTGACCCAATATTCACACTCCATACCTATAAGCTAAGCATACAAGACCGTAGCCAGCCAATAATTTCAGAGGGGGGGGGGGGGGGTGGTTGGTGGTCACATGTCCAAATTGCCAGAAGCTAGACAAAATTATAAATGATAAACGGTTCTAGAAGCTATCTGAAGGTTTTTTTATGCCACCATAACCCCTATGTGGCTATTCAACTACTATAGAAGCTCTCTGAAGTGTTTTTATGGCAGTATACCATCATGACTGCCGAAGGCTAGGAAAGTTTATAAATATTAAACACCTCTAGAAGCTATCTAAAGTATTTTTTTATGGCAACATAAACCCCTAAATGATGTAGGCTAGGAAAATATATACCTATTAAACACCTCTAATAGCTATCTGAAGTGTTTTTTTATGGCCACATAGTATCATAGCTGCCAAAGACTAGGGGCATTTCTAGATATTAAACACCTCTAGAAGCTCTCTGAAGTTTTTTTATGGTAACACAATCCTCTAATTTGTACTTGTATCTTAATTTTGATATTTCTTGAACCCTGAATATGATTATAAAATTTGAGGGTTCTGAACTTCCAACCCCCTCCCTCCCCGGCTACAGCCTTGTAAGCGTTTCTTCCCCAAAAAACTTACAGAAAACATAAAATATGCATGAAGAATAAATAGGCCTAGATCATCTAATACTCTATTTTATTCATAACTAAATAGTTTTTAAGCACCTACTTACTTTCATATTTTTTTAGTGGTAGTTGCTGTCCATTTTAATTTATATATAATAGTTAAAATCCATTGACTATAAAGTTATACTCGTTCAACAAGCAATTAGTTTTGTTCGGGTCACCTGTTACAAACAGTTTTTGTACTTTTATGAATTTTGCATTCGCGTCACGGGAGCTAGACTATTTCATGGCAATTCGTGTCACAGTCATATCTGTACTCATGGCTCTTAAGTGGAAGTGAGTGTGGCAGGTTTCGGAACTGAATAATAATAAAAAGCGCACAATTTTTAATCATTATTAATTAGTGTTAACCTAAGATCTTGAATTGATTTAACAAACTTGACTAAAATTTGAAATTACTACAAGAGTTAGAATATAAAATTCCAGAAAATAAATAAAGGCTTAATCAAAGTTTTATAGCTACTTTGTTGTATACCTTTTTCACAATTATTTTTGAATATAGCTATTTTTTTTAGTGAAGAGTATATTTATGATCGCAAAATGTGGGTATTGAAAGTTAAAAACATAATTTAGGGGAGCTAACGCAAATTGAAGAATTCAGTTTAGTTAAACAATAATAAAAATCATCACGTTCTAAAAATAAGATTTAAAGTAGGTGATGGTTGTATGGTCTAACTTGATACTTTCTTGTTATACTGGATTATCGGTGATTATATGAGACAACCAAAAATAAAGTTTTCTTTAGCCACCTTTAAAAAGAAACTGAAAGGATAGAAAAGCTGTTTGCATCGCCTCCCAGAGAACAACTTGTTCCATCTACTCCCATCTTACGCCAAGTTGTACTTGTAATAAGTGTAGAAATGTCTCCAAAAGTTGTCTCAAACCAAACTATTTAATTTGATCAAGGAATCGAGGTCTGGCGTTGTCGTGGTCAAAAATACTAGTGACCAGCCACCCGCAATTCAAGAGTGTGAAAACACTCTGGTTGCTAACATGGATACCAGGTCAAATACGAAAACACAACCAAAGGTAACTTTCAGGCTAAACGGAATAATTAAACTATTCAAATGTTAATTTGATTCTATTAATAAAATATGTATGTACCATTAAGCGAGTTTTCGCGATTTACTTGGTTACATCTTGGTATCGAATGTTTTCGACCAAGTGGTTCTGACTAAGGTGGAGTGCGAGAACGATTTTGACAGAGAAAAAAAAAATGGCGGTTGGGGTAAAGTAGATTTAACAGCTGGTAGGTGAACCTGCATGTACTGCAAATTGACGGAAAATGAGCTTTTTATTTTATTCTTAGTTATATTTACACAACCAGGGCCATTGCACGAAATATAGTTATGCGATGAGGGGGGAGTAAGGGGAAACAAATGTTTTTCCCAACTCTAAGCATTTCGAAATCAGAAAAATTTCCAAATAGCAAAGGAGAGTACTAAATCTTCTACGCTTTTTTAGTGCATAAGGAAATTAACTTGAATTATAATTTATTTCAGTTTACCTGCATCTGAGCTAAATATCTAATTGGACTTAAAATATATTATAAATTAAACCACAGATATTGTTAAAATCGTGTATTTTAGATTTAAAAAAAAAATAACTGCCTATATTACAGCGGTTTCCAACATTTTGTAGTTTATGTCAACTTTTCTCTGCGGCCATCACGAACCTTTGATAACTCAAAAACGTTCAAATCCTAGTTTTTAAAAGTGTTTTCCTTGAGTATTACTACTAGTCCGGACTATTTACAGTTAACTACAGCGGTGGATTAGATAAAGTTTAGAAGAAATATACCTTTATTTTCTTGTAGGGATATTAGGATAAACTACCCCTGGTCAGAATTAAAATCCTTACTTCACCTTCAACAAGAAACCAATCCAAAAGAGCGCGACATTAAACCCGCATGTCCACTAAAGCTTGTTTTAATTATTATAAAAAATTGCTTATAATAATGATTATATGCGACTAATATGTAGTAAAAGAGAATAAACAAGCCTGGGATTGGGGAATGATTTTATATTATGCTAGCAGCATTACAAGGATGCCACAGTAAACAAGTCAGCATGAAACTATCAGAATGGAATGGCCAAAATAAACTTAAAAGCAATAAATAGGTCGTTTTTAGCACTTTAACAACTTACATTTCTATTAGAATCATGCATCTTCCTATGATTATTAAGATCCTTGAAAAAGTAAATATAAAGCTAAAACCTATATATTGTGACTGCACCCAAAACATGCTGTGACCCTCAGGCTGGAAACTACTGCGTTATTATAACATACTTAGAAGCGATATGTAACTAGTTAGCTCCCAGAGATGTAGAACTCGCTCGTCACTTTATCAAAAAATTAGCAATTTTGTCATGTTTATTTAAAAACATTTTCAACTGTAAAATAAAGTAATAAAAATGGGATTTATTGATTTTTCTACAGTATTTTGATACCTGTCTACCAATGTCCTGTTTCATAAGCTCATGGAAGTTTCCCTAATATGTTAATACTAGTACATCAATAAAATATTAAAAAATATTGTAATTTAGCACGTGAAGGTGAAAGGGCTTCCCCTGACATTTTTATTAAATAACTTATGGCAATTCGAAATCAACGCTCTAAACAACCAGGTTATACAAAATTTCATTTAAATCTAACACTAAATAACGAATTTTAAAATGTATCAAATTTGAAAATGTTAATAAAATGAAAAATCATTAAAGTTGTAACAATGTAACACAACCCTATTACTTATCTTTCTTCATGATTTCTATGAGCCTATTTAAATTGCTTTCACGAAAGTCTATTTTAATAAACAATGAAATACGATACATCAGGTCAATTCTTATTAGTATGGATACTCGCTAGAAAAAATAGTGTATATTTCAGAAGCCAAACATTAACACTAACCTCAATGTCATCATTTCATCAATCAGAGCTTTCGATAAGAAAACAATAAAATGTTGCGTAACAATCACTGCATTTATGCCTTCAAAATTTAATAAAACTCTAATTAAGGCATTGGCTATACAACATATGATAATTTGCGACAGTTTAGCAGCCACTAAAGTCACGACTAAAAACACTAAATCATAAACAAGACATTGGCTGACAATGCTTCCACTTCGAGCATTGCTGGATGAGTAAAATTATGCTACTTGGCAGCTCATTTTCCCTTATAGCTCGTTTCCATTCTACATTCGGCATATACTCACTGGCTGTTGTCTATGCCTACTGACAACGGCGCTACTAGAATATTTGATTAACTTAGCTTTCTACAATTTACTACAGAAGGAATCTCCTTTCACTCTTTGATGAATTTTGAAGTTGGGATTTTTTGTAAGGTAGGAATCAAAAGTTAGGAAATTTTAAATTTGTTTGTACAAATATGTGGTTAAGGATTTTAATAATAGAACTTAATGGGGTACAGAATAAGCCTAGAATTTCCCAACTCCTGATCTCAAATATCACAAAATTCCCAACTTTCAATCTTTTAACCAACATTGGGAGGAACACCCCCCGTGCCCCCCCCCCAGAGCGACGCCCCTCTACACAACACATTAAGCTAAACATACCTACCCAAAAATAACCTTAATAAAATTTGAAGTAAGTGATATTAAATGGGCCTATATCCATCCATTTACATAACTAAAACGGGTTTTAAGTACCTACTTACTGTAATGTATTTCTAGCTAGTAGCTGCTCTCTATTTTAATTTACAAAAACTTAAAATCCATGGACTACAGAGTTATACTCATTTAAGTCTAGCATAAGAAGTGATGCTGTTTTGAAATAGTCGCACAAATTCTCGGCTCATTGGTCTTAATCCTACTCTTTAATCTGTCCAAGAAAAGCGTTATCAGACAGGATCTGGTGAAAACACTGTGGTCATAAACATCGATACCAGGTCAACGGCGAAAACATTCCTACTGTCGTATATGAATGATTAGAAATAAACAAAGAATAAAATGTTTCTTTCTTTAGATTATAATTTTAATACATACGCACCTATGCTATTAGAGTGGTTTTAAATAGTAATAAAGGAACGTTTGGAATAACCAGTACCATGGCAGCAGCCATGACCATTTATATAATGGACCCTGACACGTTCCGTAGCTATAACGACTGCTGACGAAATTTGTTTAAGGCTGGGTGTGTTTTCATTTATAACGCATAACTAATAGGGAATAGTTAATCACAAATAGTGTGTAAGAAGTTGCAAGACACTATTTTCAATAATAGCTTTTATGCTCGATAAATAGAGAATAAGGTACAATGACTATCTATACAACACTCCATGTATAGCTTATAAGACGTTTCATTCGAATACGTTCAGAAGTTTTGGCTTGATTGAGTAACAGACATCCAAACACACAAACTTTCGCATTTATAACATTAGTAAGACTCGAGAATGGATGAACACACATTCAATGTTGTTTACTAGAGTTTTGTCAAACATTCATAAAAAATAATACACGCTTGAGGCAGGCAATCTCACCAAAATAGATACTTTTTACCACACTGAGATTTTTAGCAACAGGCAGAAGCTTCGACGATATGAAGTTCTTTATGAGAATATCTCCCCCAAACATCAGGAAAAATGATAATAGAAACTCGCGTAGCGATAATAAAGGTGTTGAATGACTATACTCAAGTTGAGTTTTGTGTTCCGTGTAGCTTTGTCCACTACTGCTTGAAGGCTTTGAATATTCATCATATTAATTAGCAACTTTATCACTTTTAGTTTCTCAACAAGGTTACCATAAGCCACTGCCTTTATAACTCTGTTGCTGTAGTGCCGATTTGCAATATCTCAAAGTTCATGTAAAGATCGGTAAACTTCAATCAATAAAAGCTAGGGTCACCTCTCTTTTGAAGGTTGATTCACTTGAGATGTTGCCATTGTGGTGTTTGCACGTAACCGAGAGAACTGTGGTATTCTCAAAGTGAACTGCGCAGTTCTCTATGTAAAAGATAATCCATTTGCTCAGTTCTAAGGCCTGGGCTATTATCTATAGAAATTGCGCAATCCACAGTTTTTACTTCACGAAAAAGTCACACTGCAGTGTCGGTCAGTTTAACTGATATTGTATGGGTCCCTTAAAGCAAGGTACACACGACACAACCTATATTACAAAAACATGTACAATATTTTGGTCACATAGATTATATTCAAGTTTTACCTAAATATATTATCGCACAGATCTTTAACCGTAGTCTGTGAATAATAAAGGATGATAAAAATTGGTTTGGGTATAGTTATTTATAATTTATTTTACGAACACATATAATTTTAAACGTGACCTGTTTCTAATAATAATAAATTAACGCCTTATAAGTACTCCATAATGAAAACCTTTTTTTTTTTCTCTAGCAGACAAGATTATTTTTGTTTACAACTCAGAAGATGTTCAAAGCATCTCTCATACAATCCTTGGTGTTTAAACAACGTCATCTTCAGGCTGCAACCGCAACTTTTTATACAAGTTGTGTAGTGTGTGATATGCTTTAACATCCACCACATAATTTACCTTTGGCAAATTTGCTACCAATATTTTGAAAATACAAATGCATTAAAAAGAAAATTTGTATTAACTTTTATTTGTGATACGGGATCCTCGTTCAAGAATTAGTATGTGGTCAATTTATATGGATATTTTGTCTCTAGGTACATATTTAAAATAATTGTCTAGACATTTCTATACACTTGTTATGATTGTATTAACTATTATTTTATCTTATCTCACTACAAATTATATAACCTTGACAAAAATAAGTCTATATTTGAATTGATAGGAGTTAATTGACCCAAAATTATAAAATGAATTCCAGAATTGTAGTGGTTGGCTCATGCAATATTGATCTTTCAGTGTAAGTTAAAAATAAAATCATTTTTAGAGATGGAGAACAAAACATATAATTTTAAGTTTTATTAATTTACTAACTACTTTCCAATATTAACGATGACCAGTATTAAGCTTTTCCTCCCAACGGATTCCAGTGTTTAAATATTTTGAGGCATTACATAAGAGTTAGGCCTATGCCTAATACAGGACTATCCAGGCTAGAAATGGGTTATGAATCATCACAGATACTTTGGTCATATCTTATCTCCTTAAACAGAATTTATTTACAATAACATCACATAGGATAGAAGGAGCTGTAACATTTGTGGCACACACAATTAAGAGGGCAACATACCATGCGCTTTTTACTCCCCAAAAAGTTTCTGAAGAGTTAGATCTTAGTATATAACATGTACTTATTTATTAATAAAATAGAACATCAGAATATTTCAACCAGCTTTAATCTTAAGCAAATAAGTTACCTCATAGATTCTCATAACATGGGTAATAACCTAGGTATGATGATTAATTAAGTTTTAAAGTCATTTCCATTTTGATTGAAATGTTCTTTTTAATAATATTCTGGATAAAATCTACTGATTGAATGATTGTGTACTTAAAGTTTAAACATTAGTATCCTTAACAAATTGTGTATCCTTATCAGCCATTTGATACCACAGGTATTCACATCGGCTACCCCTACCGGGAGAGACACTTCATGGAACAAAGTTTGTTATGGGATTTGGAGGAAAGGGTGCAAACCAGTGTGTGGCTGCTGCGAAGCTTGGTGCAGCCACAACAATGGTGACCAAGGTAACAGCTCGCTGGAAGAATCCACTCTCAAAATAAACAGTGTAGTAATAATAATAATGATAATGATAATGATAATGATAATAATAATAATAATAATACATGTAAATGTAATCTTTGATAAGATGACACCAAAAGTGTAATGAATTAGCAAATTATAAGCCTCTGGGATTAAAAGCAAACCAAGGTAAGTTTTTTCTGAGTTAAGATTTTTTGTTGTCAGTAAACAGCTAACTAAAAATACAATCAAGAATAATCAATCTCACCCCAGATTAGTAAATAGTAAGTAACATAACTTAAAACCCTTGTAATCATCCTAACATGTCTATTACTATTTTAAAATATAATGTAAATCTGCACATTAGTGTACTTTGGGGTTATGCTATATGAAGTCAAAAAGAAGCTACCACAACTAAAATTTTTAGTTTATGATTCATTATTTTAGGGTAATTTACAGCTGACGGCTTTGTAAAGTTACCAGACCAAATTATCTATCCCTCTGCTGAACCATATGATCTGCAAAAACATGTGTTTAGTAGATGTCACTTCTGACAGTTAAAATTTAGGTATATAGCTAAATGTTGACTGTCAGCTATGAGCTGTGAGCATAATGTATTATCTTAAATTGACTTTTATATTGTACACTAGCTGACCCGGCAAACGTAATTTTTAAGTAATTTCTAGTTATTAATAAAATAGGAATGATTAATAGTTAATATGAGAGTTACACTGAGATAGCAAAATAATAATTGTCAACGTTACTACTACACTTGATGCATAAACAATAATGATGGCCGACAACTGTGTAGGGAGTGAGAGAAGTCTTATTGTGTGAGAGAAACAGGAGACCGGCTTCGTTCTCATCCCTACTCCGTGCTGTTTACTGGGTCAGAAGTGACACCTGTAGACAACTGGCGGGGATAACTAATTAAATGACGATTGATCAGTTATCGACCGGGGATGAAAAATGATTAAATTACTAAAATGGCTATTAAAAAATAGGGGTTGGTGATAAAAGGGTAAAAATTTAGGGTTGTATGTATTTTTTAATGCGACATAATAAAAAAAATAAAGATATTAAAAAAATGTCTAAAAATTATAGAAAAATGTTAAGGGTGGACAACCCTTATCACTAAGGGGTATGAAAAATAGATGTTGGCCGATTCTCAGACCTACTCAATATGCTCACAAAATTTCATGAGAATCGGTCAAGCCGTTTCGAAGGAGTACGGGAACGAACATTGTGACACGAGAATTTTATATATAAGATTAAGATGTTTATTTTAAATATAACTTAAAAATATATAACCTTTTTCATTCACTTCATACTAACATTTTGTTTGCTAAAACTTTGTAACTTATTTCACAAAAACAAATCTTACTATGAAATGGGAAAGAGGCATGTTCTTCAGCAGTAACCTTACTTCCACAGCTTGGGGATGACGTCTTTGGCAGGGATTATCTTGAAACGTTGAGGAAAAATGGTGTAAACACAGATTATGTGCGCATATCTAAGACAAGTGCAACGGGAATGGCCCAAATAACCGTGGCTGATAATGGTGAGTAATCCAATATGTTTAGGTACGCCTACTGTTGTGACAATGAATCAGTCTTATTGGGTGTTTGACAAAACAAAGAATATGTATATTATTTTTAGCGTCGTGTCTTACTACCTGTTCAGGTTATACACAGGTTATGTCAGAATTACACTAATGCAGGGGTCTTCAATATTTTTATGTCCTAGGGCCAAAGTTTTTTTTATTTTGTTGGTTCGTGGGCCAGGACACTTTATATATTAAAATATTTGTATCAGATCCTTATACACTTAAACTCACATTAGGGATTAGGAGTTCTAGAAAAGTATGTTTTCTTGTTGTATTTTCCTATTATTTTTTTTTAGATTATTCATAGCAGGAGGTAGCACAATTTGTCTTGTATACTAGAGTTGCAATTAGCTGGATCAAAGTACATTTGTATTAAAACGTAATACTTTTCTTCACGTAGAAAGCAAAAATCATTTATAAAATAGCATAAAACACACATTCATTTTATTAGTTGGTTATATAAAATATATATCTGTATTTGTCATTTTATCTTTCGAAATAATTTTATATTTTTCATGAGTGGGTCGCAAAAAAATGTTACCATGGGTTGAAGACCCCTACACTAATGAGTTAAGGATGTGGAAGGAACTTAGAGGAAGTGTACCCACATTTGCATGGAGGAAGAGTGGACAAATTTTTTGAAAAACCATTCTCAGCACACCTGCCTGGGTTTTGAACCCCAATACCCCTGTGATTGGCAGTCTAGTATAACATAAGATGCCTTAGAGCATGTTGTGACCACTGAAGCGGGTAAGAGATAATTTTATATTGGATCAATAGTATTATATTATTTTATAAATAATCAAGCAAATGATGATTGAAATATTGTAGTAACAAAATGGTTTGTGATGCAGGTGAAAATCAGATTGTAATAGCAGCAGGGGCCAATCATGAGCTTAGCCCCTCAGATGTGGATGCTGCAGCAGATGCTATACATGCAGCAGATGTCCTAATATTTCAGTTTGAAACACCTATTGAAACTACTATTCACACACTGAAACTTAAAGGAAAAGGAAATGGTAATGGCTTTTAAAGAGACTTACAAATTTAATTGTGTCATTACATTAAGTTCATTTTTGTTATTATTAGACCCTATGTCTCGTCATACTTTGTGGGAATACATTTTTCTTCTTCTTAAGTCTTGTCATGGTACATACAGTAGCCCCATGGCTTCTTTGGTGCTGACTGACAGTTGACAGTCAACATTTAGGTATATACCTAAATTTTGACTGTCAGAAGTGACAGCTGCTAACACATAGTTCGGCATAGGGATACATAATTTGGTCTGGTAATTTTCAAAGCCATCAGCTGTGAGCTGTTAGTCAACACCAAAGAAGTCATGGGGCTACTGTACAATACTACAGTATAGTAAAACTGTAACCATAATATTCAATACTGTACTGTGATTCATCCTTGTTTAGTAAACATGCATCTTATACAAGTTCATTTGTAAAACTCAACATTTCAATAACTTGACACCATCTCAGTCCATATTAGATTGAATTTCTGAGACTCTACTGTACTACTATATAGCAAATTAATAAGCTGAAGTTAGGCAATTGCTTAGCCTAGAATATAACACTAAAGCTTGTAAACAACACTAATTTTGTATGTGTGTTGTATGTTACCTGTATTAGGAGTGTCCATTGTGAATGCTGCTCCTGCTATAGAAAATCCTGATCCTCAACTTATGAAACTTTGTGATGTTTTTTGTGTCAATGAAACCGAGGTTGGTATTCTATCATTGTCTACAAATATATATTTTTTTGTTCACCATTAAATATAGGTTTGAATATACCTTCCTAACCCATATTAACTCATACTATCCGAAAAGTTAATTGTTGTTGAAACTAAGATATTTTACCTGCCTCAGTGGTGTAGTTAGCTAACGCGCTAGTCGTGTTGAGCTCGACTGCCGAGGACAGGGAGATCAAGATTCGAATCTCGGTCGGGTAAAATGGGGGAGTTTCCCTAAATAGTTTTCCACTTTCTCTCTCCATGCAAATGCAGGTTAATTTCCTCTAAATTCAACCTTCCCAATTCCTAATCCATTAGCGTAATTAGTACTTAAGTGTATAACCCGAACGGGTAGTAAGACGCAGTGCTAAAAAAATATTTTAATAAATTTGAAATAAGATGCACATTTTGAGATTGTATTAGAAGTGAGAATTTCTTTAGAGACTGTTATTTAATTTGTGTATGGCAGGCAGGCATGATTGTCAGGGACAATGTGCAGACAGTGGAGTGTGCAAGTCGAGCTGTTGGCAAACTATTACACATGGGCTGCAACAAGGTCATACTCACACTAGGTCACCAGGGGGCTGTGTTTGCCACCCAGGAGGACCGCACACCTATACACGTCCATTCACCCAAGATGAAAGCTGTTGACACAACGGTGAGTTGTTGACTGTTTTAAGCAAAATAACCTTCAATACTTACACAGTGATATAATATGTTTGAGTTTTGAAATTCAAAAAGTGCGCCAGGAAGGATTTATTTTGGTTCTAAGAGTTAATAAGATCAACAACTTTAATTATGAAAGGCAAAACCCTAGACAATTTGGGTTAAAAATAGAAAAATTACCAGTATAATTTAATGGTTACACAGAGTAATAGATTGAATTTACTTACTGAAAACCCTAATTATATATATATATTAAAAAAATAATTGTATTACTGGTAAATCAGTTATAGCCACAATCGTCAATGTTGATGCATAAATTACAGAAAAGTTATTGAATATCCTGTATATACTACAAACTATTTAAAATGAGATGTGAATAAATATATTAGATAATCATTCAGTCCTCCCTAGTAAAATTGTTTATTTGGGGAGAGTTCATAAACTTTAAAATTAAATATTTTAAGGAAAAGTCTCTCTTTTCTTATCGAAAATGCATTGTTAATTTCTCATTCCCTCCTGAATAGTTCCTATAGAACAAAAGTAAGGGGATTGAGTGACAATGACCAATTTTCTTCAAGATCCTTCACCTCTTTGTCCAATCAATGGCAGTTGTGTAAAGTTTAAACTGTGTCCCTCTTTGTTGTTGTAAAAGCCATATTATTTTTCTACTTTTTATTGGTCCCTTAAATTATGGACTATTGATACTAGGTTAGTCAATTAAGAAACCCAAATACAGGGTTGATAATAAAATTTATTGTGCTACACAACAAAATTTCAATTTTAGTTATTTATTATTATATTATACCCATTAGTTTTTTTCTTTTACTTATTTTTATCAATTTACATTTTTATAAAATTACTTAGGCTTCCTCATTGTTAAAACAATGATATAACATAAATATGTAAACAAGATTCAGAATCTAGATAGTGAATGGATTTCCTAGAAGTTTTCCAATCTTGGGAATAGCTATTTAAATTTTAATCAATTTCTTTGTTTTGCATATATATTGAACCATTTTATTTTTTAAATGATTATAATGCTTTGCAATATCTAATGTATTTTATGTTGTTTTTCTAGGGAGCAGGTGACATGTTCATTGGTGCATTAGGTTATTACTTGGCATACCATAAACTACTACCATTAAAAGAGGTGGTTAGACGTTCCTGTGAAGTAGCCGCAATATCTGTGCTCAGACTTGGCACACAGAGCAGCTTCCCCTCTCGGGAGGAATTACCCGCCAGTCTGTTTCAATGATAACCACAGGGCTCGAGGCATTGGATGGGTAATAACCCACCAATTGAGATTATTGGAATATGGTTGAATAACTTGTATTGTAAAGAATTAAATACTCCAAGCTATAAGTAATTTAGAATAATATGCACTTTTTACTGGTCACAAACTCTTAGAAAGAAATCCCCCCCCCTCCCCCCATTTTCCCTGAATGATTACCAAATTTTCTGTCTAAAGAAAACCTCTTTTCACTTTTTGAGATAATTTGAAATACATATTTGGAAGAAGGTACAGGGAATGTGGAGAGAAAACACATACATTCACATCCATTGTCCTTAATGTTATTCCTTTCTAAGTATTCTATCATTCTTTATGAGGCAACTAATATAATGTAAAGCAATGTAAAGTGTGACTGTGTTCATAACCCTTTATATGTTTACTCTCCACCTTCTTCCATATATATATATATATATATATTACACATTTTTTTGTGGCTGTGGCCACTGTGATATATGATTCTGAGCATTATCCAGTAACTTAGTTGAATTACATTTACTTTGAAATAAATATCAATTAGCACAATGTACGATGATTGTAAACAAAATGTTTATAAAATATAATTTACAAAAAAAAATTTGTGAGATATTCTTTCACTTTGATGCTTTAAAAAAAACTAAAATATCCTTAAACCAACTTAGAATTTTTTTATGTCCATAATAAACTCTTTGTCTAAGGAAGTCTAGATCTGGTTTGCTGTAACCTGTAAGCTTATTTGAAAATCAGCTAATTTTACCTTTTCACATGTATTTTAACACCTCACCAGTAGGTGGCTTCGTTAAAGAAATTCTCTTTTTCTAATGATAAGGCTGTGTTAATCTTATAAATGTCATTTTTCTAAACAATAATACATTCTTAAACATGTTTGAAGAAATCAACAAGAATGGCAACAGTGTTGACTGAAGGAAATGAATATTATTAAAATACACCTGATTATTATCACACGATTCATAATCCACAGTTCATGATGATGAATATAAGTTATGAAGACTGATGAGCTTTTCTAGAAGAAAAAAACTGAAACAGAGGTTTGGAAAGGTTGTTTTCAAACACATCTTGTATACTCCCCACTTTTTAAATTTAGAAATATTTAATTAATCATTCATAAATCCCTTACGGGATAGGCAAAAACTTATACATATAGCTCAAAAAACAACTCCATACTTATTCCAGCCTCACTATCTCCACACATCTCTATTCTTACATATGCCCTTCACTTCAACAGCATATATACACAGAATCATACAGGTTTTTTTATTATTAAAACTCTTGATGCTTCTCTTTTTCACACATTAGTCTACAACATTTAACATGGCCTACCCCTCCCTTTTGATCCAAACACTCTGCCTTCATATTTGCTTTGTCCCTCAATTCACACTCATCCTCTAAACGTGCCCAAACCAGCTTAAGATGCTTCTTTCACATTGATGCATTGGATTTCCTTTCGAATAAAAGCGTCAAAGGCTGTACTTAATACATAATAAAACAACGTATAATTTGTTCACTCTAAAAGGTAATGTTACCCGATTACAATATGGCTCTAGCATATAAGCTGCACCATAATATTCGTCAAGGTAAGCTCACTACCTTTCATGGTGAATGAAATGTGTATTGGTAAATTAAGATAATTTCTGAAAAGCTGATGTGTTATATTTTTGAAATCTGTCTTAAGTGTGGGTTCAAACTCTGGACCTTTCATGAGGGTAAGTAATTTTTCTCTAGGAATCTAACCCAAACAGGTGCAAAAAAAAGTGCTAGGCATCCACAACATTTAATAGCTAATTCTAACACCCATTGACTCAACAAGGAAGGCGAGTCATTAGATAAAAATCAGGATGTCTATCCAATCTATATTTTTAAATTCCCTGACTTTTCCAGAAACAATTTCTAACTTTTCCAGTCACAATATATTAAAAACATTATTTTATTAAGATCGCAACTTGATTTACTAATATTTTTAGACACACATATATTCTGAAATTATGTAATTCTCTAAAGGGGTTAAAGGATACCTGTCTAAAGCAATGGATAGTGCAATCAATCTAAGTTAGATTTCAATGAGAAAATATTGAATTGTTAAAATATAGCATCACACTGAGACAGTTAAAAAAATTTCACAAGCCAACATAATCGAATTATCGCACATGCGCATAACCATGCCTCAACTTTGGCTAAAGCTGACAAGAAAATCACCCTTTATCTTTGAAAATTGAAATTACTATGCTCGACTTTAACAACTGCGCTAAAAAGAGATTCACAGTGTAACTGGGAGAAAAATGTTATTTTGACTATTGTAAATAAAATTTGTGTACATTTAAAGTGAATATTTACAAATTTCAGAAATTTGATAAAATTCCATGACGTTTCCTTGTTCTCCAGGTTGTTGGACACCCTGGATATGTGCAAGCATTCTTTTGGAGAAAGGATGAAAAACTATTAAAAGAGATTTGTGTTCTGATGAGATAATGAAATATCTTTTCCTATAGCCTATCTTTTCTAAATCTAAGTATTGAATTGAAAGAGTTAGGATAAGTTGTTAGTAAAATGCTCACATCTAATATAGATGCCATTGCTAACTGTTACAATATTTGACCCTTATGTTATTATTTCTGTTCCGAGTGTGATACAGTTCATGCTCTATTTAAAATGTCCGTTACCTTGACAAGCTGCCCTAGCATGGGTCCAAACTTGACTTGGGTCTGCACTGATGGCCGTATCCATGATGGCAGTGCTGCCTGTACGTGTGGCTGGGAGTAGCGTTGATCCAGAAGCAACACTGTGGAGTAATCATCCTTGTGCCTCACTGCCCGTCCTATCGACTGATTGACTGCTTTCATACACAAGTTCTCGTAATGCAACTTGCCAGAACCTGGTTTCTAAACAAATTGTTGTCAATCTCATGTAAGCTCTGATATTTTAAAATGGTTTTCATCTACAATTAGGTTCTTTAGTAATCTATTCTACTATACTCTGGTGTTAGTAAAGGCAATCAGTAGGTTTAAAATATAACTTATTCAAACAAAATTAATTATTAATTAATTAAGTGGTACATTACGTATTTATATGTTAACATTTAATTTTTTAAATAAAATTCAATCAATGAGAAAAAGTAAATAAACTAGGAATAATAATATTTTTAGTTAATATTGAAATTACCTTAGTGTTAAGGTAATTAATTTTTTCTTGTAATTCTGGTGACTTCATATTAGGATAGGGAAGGCCAACAAGAATAACACATCGTCCCAAGTCATCACTGAAGTTCAATCCTTCACTTAGCTTGCCACCTGGATGAGAACATTATTAGTTGTTTAAAAATAAAAAATATAATACTGTATTTATTAGGGGTCTACAAATTCACCTTTTTCTTTAAAATTTTAGTCGAAATCAATTTTTTTAAAAAAAAACCTAATGTTGAGTCAAACCAAACCCAAATTCAATAAATATATATACTTTTAAAATTCAAAATTCAATTATTTAAATCAAAATTAGATGATTACTAATATGTAAAAAAACAAGATGTGTTAAACTAAAATAAGACATTAAAATAAAACTAAACATCATCGAAATTATAGCATCCATATTTTGACCATGAAAAGAACAAATGCCAATTGTACATTTCAGAAACGACATCCAGACAGAGAAAAGAGTAAGCAATTAGTCGTCCATTACCACACACGCAATACAGCACAGAAATAACCTTATACAGTAAGTTTGAATTCACTGAACTTCTATTAAAGGTTTGCACTCCAGCTCAAAATTATAGTACTTGCAAACCTTTAATATTAATATTGATTGTGTATGAACTTATGAGTTGGGTAGAATTCACTATTTTACAAATCCAAATCTCTAATTTACCTTTGAATCTCAAATTCAAATCAGAATTTTGAAAAAACTGAAACAAAAATAAAAAACTATGAACATATGGGGAAATATAAATAAAATAGAATAATAGAAATAGTAATTGAATGTTGCATTCTTTTTTATAATTCATTCACTATAACATTCACGCATTAAATTACTGATGGGATCTGGTTGTTGAATTAGTCCTATAATTATGTTCATTATGAACTACGAATAGACAGTATTAGAGCTCAAAACCAATTTCATTAAAAAAGAATAAAAATTATTTGGAATTTGAGTCTCAAATACAATATTTTACCAAATCCTCAAATATTGACTTCGAGGGTTTCATCCCTAGTCTAGAGTGAACAAGTAAAAATATGTTGTGCTGGTAAATATATTGGTTGTACTTTTAATAAATAGAAAATTATTTTTCAGGAAAAATATTTAGTTAGGCTTAGCCTTAGCCTACATAACATACTAGATATGGGAAGCTTGAATGACCTCGAATCCTATGGTATTCGAGGATTAGTAAAATCTTCTAAAAGTGTCTTGAATACAATAATTATTAAGTTCGTCTATATTTTTATAATAAAGGAAATTTAATAAAACTAAAGAAAAAGGAAAAATAAATTACTAAGAGTAAATTTGATGAAGAAAACCCAACTATTATTATTATTACTGCCCGTTCGGGTTATACGCACTTACGCTAATGTGTAATGGTAGTGGTGATTGTGAGATGAAATGGAGGACCTACAGTTTAACGTGGAATCCGAACCACGGTGGAGGCCTGGCATTCCCCACAAAAACCCACCTAAGGAAAGAGGAAAAATGTGGGAAGAATCTTAACGCACAAAAGTGACATCTTCCTTTCTTCTATAGTAGAAGTAGTCACACACACATTTTAACACAAATAGAATAATATTTCGGCATTTTTGCCTTTATCAAACACAAAGAAGAGAGTAAAAATAACACAAACACTGGATTACTCTATTTTGGATTTTCTTTTAAACATAAGTCCTTATATAACAATTGTAAGCAATTGGTAATAAAAATGTATAGAAACTTGTAAAGTTGAGTGAAAAAAAAATTATTGTATTAATATAATTATAATTTACTTTAAAAAAAAAGTGTTTTCTTTGTTGACTATGACATAATAAACATGACAAACAAAGAAACATCTGTCACTAGCAACAAACCTTAACTGAACAACTTTTTTTATAGATTCAATTTGAAATATTTTCACTCTTTCTAAAACCATACATTTTTAAGGATTCAAGATTTGAAAGAAAATTTAACATTTGGATTCGACCCATCTCTAATTTCCACTTACCTACAACACTAAAGAGGAGAGCTCCATTACAATTGTTTTTATCCTGTGTACATTTTGATCCAGTTATTGTAGTGGAATACTCGCTTAACACCTCATCAACATTACTCGCTTTCTTGGGCTCACGGAAAATCTACATTTAAAAGAAAAAAAGTTTCAGGTGTCAATAATTCATTCTTCCGATCATATATCAATTTAAAAACAATTAAAATCTTATAAAAATATATATTTTTGAAAAACATTTGAATTGTTTAATAAATAGATGAATAAATATCTTTTTTGGATCAGAATCATACTTTAATAAACAAAGGAAAATTGCCGCCAAAGTGCTATTTAAAATGAAATATTGAAATGAAGATGGAAGGGCAGAAAACTATATGCCTCAAAGTTCACTATTTAAAATACAGCAAATCACATAATTTTGTAATTTTCAGGGTTCATCAGTCCCCTTCTTCAACAAAAGAGAGTAAAACAACAGTTAAGTGTTTCTTTATGTTTTTAATTGTGAACTTTGAGGCAACAGTTTTCTGGTTTCAAGTGTTTAGGCTTTGCCCTTCTATCTTTTTTTCAATGTCTTACTCTAGTAAGAAATTACCAGTGTGTACCTTTTTTTTTAACGCCACTTTTGCAATAACTCCAGACCTCTCAAAATGTTGGAAGACCAACTTCTCATATTCATAAGATGGAAAGAAACAGACAATGCCTGCAGGTACTATGTTGCATACGTTGATCAAAAGTCTGCCAAGTTCGTTTAACTGTGTGAATCAACAAAATGATATATCCACATATCAGACATGACAGATCCTAATCCATAAAATATTTGTTAAATATTTATATCTGGAGTCTGTGAGCTCAAATTTTTTGATTCGAGTCGATCTTAAGCAAGTTTCTCACAAGAGCTCTAAAGTATTGAGCAGAGTCAAACTCGTGTTGGATAAATATATATCATTTTAATATATTTAAACAAAATTTTAAAATATAAAATAATAATTTCTTTAAATAATCTAAGGTGAATAAAAAAAAATCAGGGAGGGGGTTGGATGTGGCCAGTTCCTTATGGGGTAGGCAAGAAATTGTGCATACAGCTCAAAGAACAACAATCCTGTACTTAATCCATCTTCACCAACTTTCTCCATACTTCCCTATCCTTGCATACTCCCTTCGCTTCAACAACATCCATACACCAAATAATGCATGCACTTTTATTCTTAAAACTCTTCAAGTTTTTCTTTTTCACATATTCGTCTACAAACATTTAACAACGTGTTACATGGCCTACCCCTTCCTTTTGATCCACACACTTTACCTTTATATATTTGCTTCGTCACACTCATCCTCTCAACATGCCCAAAACAATTTAAGATGCTACTTTCACAGTGATCTATTGGATTTCCTTTTAAACCGCACTCCTACAGGACTCATTCATTACTGAATCTGTCCATACAAGTTTTCCATATACATTTCTAAGATATCATTCAAACCGTATTCATCTAACTCTTGTGTTTCTCCTGACAAACCCACGTTTCACACCAATATGACAATGTTGGCTTTAACACACATTTATATACTGACATCTTCTCGTCTTTCAATACTACTTCATTCTTTGCAATAGTCCACATACATCCAACTACTCTCCAAGATGCATTTATTTTATCTGTCTGTCTATTTCACCATCAATCATTTCATTATTGCATAACATTATGCCAAGATACACAAAATCATTCAATTATAGTTCTAGTAGTTTTCCATTTATACTAAGCTTTCAATCATTTCCCGATCCATCCTTATCAAAAACCATCACCTTAGTTTTGGGGAAGTTTATACGAAGATCCATTCTGTCTGTTGCCACATTAAAATGATTTAATGCATTCTGCAAGTCACTTTTATTCTCAGCCATTAATACGACATAATATCTGCATATAACAACATTCTTACATTCGCATTGTCCATTGTACACCAACCACATCCTCACAAGCATCCCTCATTCTTATCAATGAATACATTAAACAACCTTGGAAACACAACCTTGTCTAACATTTTGTTCAATGTCAAACCATTTGCTCAAAGCTCCATCTACACTAACACACGTTTTACTTCAATCATACACTGACATAATTATATTTACTAACCAGACCATACTCTCTCAAAACATTCCATAACATACTTATATTCACTCCTTGTACGCTTTCTCCAGATAAATAAATGTACAATACATTTTATTCCTTAGTACCATACATTTCTCAATCAGTTGTTGCAATGCAAATATCTGGTCCATGCAACTGAGCTTGATGATCTATTTAGAGCTTGCTTGAGATCAGACTATTCACAGAGTCCTAATTTATATACTATAAATCAAACTGATACAATGTGTTAATTTATAAGATTAAAATAATAGTTTTTATGGTTCATAGAACTCTTAAATCTGTTTGAAATTATTATATAACAAGGTAATTTAAACACTTTCTCATACACTCACCATAGCAAGAGTATTGCGAGCTTGGTAGCTGAAGTCTAGCTGCTTGCCTGACGGTCCGACAGTAACAGCCATGGGTAGAATGTTTTCAGGAGGAATAACATGACCGCAAGAAAACTCGACAATACGGGAACTGTCTGCCCCAGCAGACAGAAACAACTGCTCTTTGAACTCTTCTAAAGGTTGCATTGTTCCTCCAGCAACAATCACTGACCTTTGCAATAACATTTTTGGGCAGAAATAACTCATTGTGCTACATGCTCAAACTAAGGCTTAATAGCCTGAATCCATTTTAAATATAAGAATAAAATATTTGTATGGAAACGATTTTAAAACGTGTAAGAATTACGAAACAAAATATAATATGTAATAAATAAAATTATAGAACTGTATAAAAATAAAGCACAAATAAAAGTAAAACACTAACATATATTTAAACAACAACACCAACACCACCACCTGAGGAAGAGGCTATAATAGCATTGAAATATTGAAGTGTGTGTAAATATGTGTTAAGAGTTTTTACTTTTAATTGTGTTCTACTATTTTCCTACTATTTTATCATTTTATTTATCAAAAATAATAATATGAAGTATTAACAAGTTGAGCTTGTAAAATCTCTTCATTAATTTTACATTTTGTAATTTTAAAGGTTTAATTACTAATTTTAAGGACTAGTTGTTGCATACTTTTGGTATATTATGGTGTGCAGTTATATTTTCTAAAGTTTAAAAACATTTATTTTCAAGTGAAAGAAATATTTTGATCATTCAAAAAAATAAATTACCATTCCCTAAGTCCTTATACCAGCATTGATTATCTTACCTCCTAAAGAAGTCTAATTAAGTTTACCTGGCTTCCTTAACAACATCTGAAAAGTGAGCAGCCGGATTAAGAAGTAAGAATTTCACACTTCCTTTTCCCACGGTGGTTTGCCGAGAACAGACTATTCGGCCATCTTCAGAGTGATTTGTTAAGCTCTCAAGAAAACTCAACACACTTAGAAGGGGGTTAGCACTTATTGTCTCTGTGTAGGCAGGATGTGCTGAATCTGTTGAAACAGTACGACTTGTAGAATAATAATATAGCTAGCAAACGTTTTAAATGTAATTCATAGTTTTTTAAGAAAAATATTCTTTTTCACTTTTTGAGGGAAATTTTTCTATACATGGAAAAAAAATACACCAAGTAGGGTTAGTAACATAAAAAGGTACAAGCACAATAGGGATTTTACAATGTAAAGATAAACACAGTTAACACTTTATATTGCTGCCAATAGACAACTGTAATGGTTGCCTTTTGAAGACAATCACTAGCACTCAATTCCTTGATTAAGGTTTCGTTCTATTGGAACTATTGAAGGAGTGTGAAACACGAAAAAACAACTTCCTTAAAGAGGGTGGGAAACAACACAAAAGGGATAGAAAGGAAATCGATGAAGAAAGATGGGTCATATATAATAAACATGTAAAAAGAATGATTAACATTAAGTATAAATTCCTCTTTAGTGTAATACTAAATCATACCACACAAAGACAAAATATGCGTTTCTTTAAGACTAGCCATCTACTATTTTTTCACTTCCAATTTCTTCATTTCCTGTGCTTGTTCTTTATGTTAATCTTTCCTTTTACATGTTCCTATCATTGTTTATTAATTTCTTTTTTAATATCTCTTTTAGGAAGTATCATTCGGCATTACGATCTCTCCTGATGAGTTTTGGTAGAATGAAACCTAGATCAAGAGAGCTAGCAGTAACAAATAATTTTCTTCACGAGACAGTCGATACTTCTTTGTTATGTGGCACCATTGTATTAAAAAAGTAATATTATGATTATTTATTTGATTTTTTACTTACTATCCCTCCTTCCTGTACCTTCTTCAAAGAAATTCAGTAATTTTCTAAGGTGCCTCGAAAGCTTTGTAGTTATTTATAATTGTCATTTCAAAGAGTTTTTTAAATAACTATTATCTAAGGTATATTCTTTACACTTAAAGTGAAAGTAAAACACCCATATTCATTGATAAAAGTGTACCTTGCTCACTAGGAAGTGTATTAATGTTATTTTTAGATGATATCTCTTTCAAAAATGCTCTTATTCCAGTTTCTTTTCTCTGCACAGTTGATGGGGGATTTATATTGACGGAAGGCTGGTAACGTTCTGTATATCCACGCAACTAAAACACAAATAATAAATACTCATATACTTTCAAATAACATTAAAATATTATAATTAGCATAGCTCATACTAGGGAATTCCGGATAAGCGACGTTTCAACTTGGCTTCAATAAAATTTTATCTTTGACTTTGCTTTGAAAATAATTCCGGCCTTCCCCAATAAAAAATAGTTATAGGTAAAGTATTCCATTTATGATCAATTATCATAATTTTAGGTGTTATTTATGTTATGGGCAAATGTCGAATCTTGGGAAGATCATGATTTGTCCAGGCAATTTTGGGCAAAGCCCGATGAATCTTGATGTTTCAGGATGTGTAGGGGCAAATCAATATTTGCCCGATCATCTTTGGGTGAATTGCAATTCAACCAACAATATAAAGAATAATGAAAATAAAATAATATAATATAAGGTGGGTGAATTCTTTAGGAAAAAAATTAGCTGTATTTGCCTTCAGTAAGGATGGGAAACCACAATGTGAATAAAAATCCCACCTCAATTAACCCAGGTTTGGAGTGCACTTTGCCTTTCCAAGTCATTCGAGAACACACACACACACACACCTAACTCTGCTGGTTACAAAATATAGCATAGTTTAAGACAAAAAGGACGTTTGGGATATAGAATGCTTTACAAGATGTTTAGGGTAGGGAGTTAAAACTGAAACAAAGTATTTTAATTGTTTCGGGAGTATCTCTGTAACAAAGTATTTTAATTGTTTCGGGAGTATCTATGTCCAAGAGAATAATATATTCTCATTGAAGATATATTGTCCTCACATAGGTACAATACACTACAGTGTACCGATTATATTAATTCATTCACAGGGATCAATATGACAATTTTAAATTCTCAACTTGAGTAAATAGTAATAATGATTACCTTTTGTGCAATTTTGCTTTTTTGGCAAAAACGTAGCAATTTATAAATGTTGAGGTTGTCAATCTCTGCACTAAGAACAAAATCAGTGAGAGTGTAAAGTTTTGTATCAACACCTTTATGGGAACTTTCTATTGGATTACAGCCTGGTTTCCCACCTGAAAAAATAAGTTGTTTTTAAATGATTTATTGTTGATTTAGACAAACTTCATTTAAGTGTTTACATATTAATGCAGAATTTAAAGTACAAAACAGATATATTATAAATACTAACAATAACTTTTTTTCTTAACTGCTGAACAAGATCTAAACCAGTGGTTCCCCGACTACAGTTGTGAGCCGATTTCTGGTGGGCCGTGAAAAGGTTTTGAAGTGTGATTTTTTTTTAAAATTATTTGAAAATAAAAAATCATGAGAAAGTGAAATACAGAGAGAAAAAAAAGAAGAGAAAATTAGGTGTTTAATACAAAACTAAAATGATATTCAATAGTAAATTTAAGAAAAATAGTAAAAAAAATAAGTTCCTAACCCCCTCTCCATCCCTCATGGTCATTCATTTTAAGTAGGTTGGGATAGCTTGTTGTTCTATAATGTACCTAAGAAGGGGCACAAATCACAACTAATAACCTTGGGGGCTAAAATACAATAAAGAGGTTAAATTACTTTAAAACTCATAAATGTTTATCATTTTCTCTACTTTATAGTATTTAGTGTTTCTAATGAGATTAAATTTTTCTTTACTAAAATAGAAATTAATTTAGAGCGGACTCGACTATTTTGGTATTCATATATATACATGAGTCAAGTAAAGTCCTGTAAAGAGGTGTTTTAAACACACAAACAATTCTCTCTAGCCTTACCACAGAAAGCAGTATTTATATGACTAATGACATTGGCAATTCATGGGCAAGTTTTAGTAGAAAAAAAAATCCTTGCATGGATTTGAGAAGACAGCCTTCCTTCTCACAAAACAATCAAATGATTGTTATCTGTCCCTTGATCAAGAAATATCTCAAAGCTCTTGGTAGAAAGGAAAATCAATAATGTTGATACATTTAGCTTAAACAATGCTACCAATATTCTATGTCATGCTGTGGGAAAAACAAAGATAAACACATTCTAGAAGTTGGGTTGAATCCATTTTAGTTTACGAATCTGAACCTAAAATTTACCTTCAAATCTTGAACCTCAAATCTGAAAAATTATGACCATAAGAGACAATATAATTATAATAGAAAACTCAAAGAGTAACTAAATTTTAACATTAATTCTTAGAATCTGTTTATTACAATATTCATAAATTCAGAACATTTTTTTTGGTCAGGAAGGGGGGTGTGGGTATGTGGGGACACACATCAACACAACTTTTTTTAAAAAAGGATTTGAGTATCTCAATGGTCCCATCCCTAATACATTTCAGATGTGTTAAACTAATAATCCAGGGTATGGTTGTTAGGCATGTCATTTACTAATTTTGTTTGTAGTATGCTAGTAGAATGCTAAAATCAATTACAATCTGAAATGTAAAATTTTCTTGAATCATCAAATATCCTTAAGAATTTGACCAATTTAATCTAGTATTAATTAATATACTTGGTTTTAAATAGAACACAAAAAAGGCACTTTTAAAATTGATTTTATTTTAGGTAGAATGACAATCCCCTCAAACTCACCCAGCATTCTGATTAATTTACCGATGATAAAGATGACTTGATTAAGGTGCAGTAAGGTGGTGGCACCAAAACGACTGTGAAAGCGATCCCGATACTGTGTCAACTGGCTGTGAGAATGGGTTAGCTAAATAAAGAGACAAATAAATAAAGTAAATAAAACAATGGAACTGTCGCAACCCTAAGCTACATTGGGATGTTTATTTTAACTTGCATAACTTTGTTGAATCTATGTTACTGAAAGAACTGGCCAAGCAAACTCGTTGTAATGAATTAGTGAACATTCAGCAAGAATGCAGACTACTCACAACAGTCTTGTTTCAGTTGTGCAGTAACTAGGTCGGATTGGGCCATACGAGCTTCTGTTTTATGGCTATAGGGGCTGACACATGTTAAATACCGGTAATGATAATGATGATTATTATGATGATACGGTTGATAGTAATAATTTTATAACAGTAACAGCACCGAATATCCCAAATGCTAATTCAGCATTATTTTTTTGGAGAATCAAACCCAGGATTCTTACTTGAATAGACATAAGTGCTTCTGACTGAGCTAAGTTGACATATATGTATAGCTAGTAGTAGGTTCTTAGATTATAATACCCTTGACAATTGTGTTATTTTGTAAGTATTGATGTTGAAATTTGAGCAGATAATAAAAAGTACCACTAATAATATGAGTCAAGTATGTTCATTAATAGCAATTTAAATATCACTGTATTAAAAATGAAATTTTGTTTGAGTCTTTGAGATCTAATTAATGCCAAGTCATTGAAAACAATAACACTTTTCAGTCAACATCTCCCACTAGCCCATGTTTTTATATATATCTGTCAGGAAGTCTTTGGATGAGGATTGATTGTGTGGGATCGTGATTGATGTTAGTCTTGGGTTTTCAAAGGTTTATTAGTACTACTATTCTACTACAAATGTGATTTTAGAGTGAAGTTACACCGAAGACCTTAGTGGTTATAGAGAAGCAAGTGACTGAATGAGCTGGTATGAGATTTTATCTACGACCTGGTTGACAGACAGCTAGCCGGTCCCTGCACAGACAACCCTGGTTACCTGGGCTTGAGCGGCAGCCCCGACTGGTACTTGATGAACCCAAAAACCTAGCCCCCATGGCCTCATGACCAGCAGCACGACCTCCTAGCTACAATCTTCCTTAATCAACCTGCCACGAAGGGCTCCGAACCCTGCTCTGTAAACCAACACTCGGCCTGGTTTCCCCCTATGGCTTGTCAACACCTCTCCTTCATGTCAGCGCTTCTAGTTTGCTTGTTTACTGATTCGTCACAACAAAACTCATACCTTTCGTTATGTCACTCACTACTCACAATATCAGATGTCTATACTAACACACCTTTCAATTGAGGCCATTGGTAACAGCATATAAAAATTACATTTAATAAATATGATTTTTATCAGGATTTTTCCATTGTTAAAATATAACATAAATTAAATATGTTTAAACTATAAACTACCTGATGGCCTGTTAGCTCGGAGCTATGAATGTGACTTATTGTGTCCAACAGGTTATGTGCCTCATCGATGATAAGTACATTTCCACGTAGACTAATACCACAGGCTTCACGCGTTGACTTGTGCAACAAGGTGTTGTAAGGTACCACCACTACCTGCACAACACAAACCACTTATTGAATAAAACATGTTTAAATACAAAGCGATTTGCTTCGGTGCTGCATGGTCCAAGACAGGACCCTTGCTATAGACTGGACTGGAGATAACAGGGAGATCAGTGTTCAAATCCTGGTCAGATGTATTGAGTGGTTTTTCCTAGATAGTTTTCCACTCGTGCTCCACACAAATGCGGGTACATTTACTCTAAATTCAACTTTCCTGATCCCTAACACGTTAACATAATTATTACTTAATATGTATACAACCCAAGTGAGCAGTAAGACATGATTCTTGAAAAACCCAAGGCAATGCCCATAGGTGTATTTAATGTAACTAACCTGAGCGTCCTTAATGGCTGCTCGTGATCCATAGTAAGGGCAAGCAGATAAATGCTGTCCCTTAGCTACCAACTGTTCGACATCCTGCACTTCTGTTAGAACATCGTCCCGTAGCCTCTCCACTGCTCTTGGTTGGAAATATGGGCAACCTGTAAGGCACTTTGACTTCTTCACAGTCTTACCATCCACATCACATGTAGTGGGTCGACTTTTCTTTGCTCTTTGCAAATCCAAACACCTAATCAACAATTCAATATATTTTCTTTTATCCTTTTAATAGTTTAAAGTGAGAGGAATAACCAGTACACTTAGGAGTTCAACGTCCATAATGTTTGAGATTCAAAAGAGGGTTTTTCTTCGCTAGTTTGGTGCATTTTTCCCTACCTGAATGATTATGGAGTAAAGATTGTATAGCTAAAACACTAACTCTGCCTATACAAACATTTTAAAAATATATTAAATAATGATTACATTTCTGGAACTAATATTACCACCTGATATAAATTAGTATTTAAGTATTTATTTTTTCATTTTTAAAAACAAAGGACAACAGTACCTGTAAAATTTAAGTGGCTTAAAAAACAAAGCCAAGAACTGCAAGTTTAACTAACTTATAACAGTGATTAAACTTACCAGTAATATATGTTTCACTGACCTTTCATTAACCAAAGTAACACTTTTAAGTTTTTGTACTGATTTATTGATACAGTAGTTTTGCCGAGATGCTAAAGACACAAGACGAATATCACTTCCATAAGGACTTCTTTGAACCTCACCAACAAATTGTGATAGTTGGGAATGTGTACGACTGCAAAAGAAGATCTAAAGAGAAAAAAACAACTAGATAGTCATTAAAGATTACAACGAAAATCAAATCAAACCAACACTGGAAGAGTTGTTCACATTATTTACCTTAGTGCCTAAAGACTCTTCATCCTCTTCTTGCTCTTTGTCAGAATCAAAATCGTCGTTAGTTTCAACATCGCAATCTTCTAAGATTATGTCGATGTCTTCATATGGTTCATTACTTGAAGTCTCTTCTGAAAGGTCATTTTTCACACTAGACGATTGTTTCTGAAATTGTTTCTCTTGATTCTGGAAAAGAAACAAAGGTAATGTAAATTTTTGTGCTAAAGAAGAAAGCAATTGGAATTTTATGTACGGTAATAAACAAAAGCGTGAACCATGTCGACAATTCTTCTCAAAAACCCTAAAATACTTAAACTTATGGTACATTATATTTGTGACTGTTAATATAGGATGATCATTTCCAGCCAAATGTTGAGTTGTATAATTATAACACAAGATGTACAAAATCACTTAAATGTGCCCTCAACTAGGTTAACATCTGTTCAGAACAGGTCATATATTGGTTTGTGGTTAAATTGTACAATTGTGAATGAATTTAAAAACATGTTTTGAAAATAGAAGTTTATTTAAATAATAAACGAAGAACTTCTTATACGCTCACACCATCAACATGGTCGAATGATTTTTAACTTTATAATCAATATTGATATAGTTGTTTGCATATTGGCTCTTCACTATTGAAATGTTTTTTTGTTTGTCTGAATTTAATAAATAGCTCTGTGATTTAATCTGTTTCCAAATTTTAATATGATTAATGGATTAATTTAACTAAGTGATTGTATTTAATTTGATTTTATGGTGTATTTGTTGACTGGAAATTTTGATGTGCTTTATATCTACATTGTTTTTAGACATGATAGAGGGCCATAGGAATAAATGTGTTAGAATAAATAAATAAAATAGAGAAATTGAATTTAAATTGAATCAGTGAAACTGACGAGGAAATTAATTCACTTACCTTTCTTCCATAGTTCCGTTTCAGTGTCTCCAACTTTTCATCTCTCAATTTTATTTTACTCAGCTGAGATTGGACTTCCTTTAATTTTTGTGTTATCTTAACTTCTTCAGTTTGTTGATTTAACCAATCGTCACCACTCGCCTTGTTTAATTGGTTTTTTGCATCAATTAAACTATTGCATATTGAAGATAAAGTACGACGCTCTCTTTCTTCATGGTTGCAAAGCCACGTTAAAGCTCCACATATCACACTCAGTGACTTGCCCTAAAAATTTACACGATGTTATATAGATATGAAAAAGAAATTATAGCGCCACGTATTACAACCCATTTGGGTTATACGCTTAAGTACTAATTGCAACACTGATGAGTTATGAATTGGGAAGGTTGAATTTAGAGGAAGTGAACTTACATGTGTGTGGAGGGAGAGTGGAAAACCATTTAGGAAAAACCACCCCAGTTCATTTGATCAAGATTCAAACCTCGATCTTCCCGTCTTCGAAAGTCTAGCTCAACACAAAACTAGCACGCTAGCTAACTAAGCCACCAAAGCGGGTTACATGGATATGAATTCAAACCAAATATAAACCAACATTTGACAATATATTTTTTTTAAAAGTACAGTCTTCATTCATGCTAGCTAGATGATAAAATAGTTTATTTTTGTTTTATTTGTCATTGCATCCTACTATCTGTTCGTTTGTACGCATATATTGTGATTACTCAAACGAGGTAAGTATGAGGAAGTAAACATTCTAAAAAAAATCGACCTGCATTTGCATGAAAGAGATTGGGAAACTATTTAGAAAAAAACACCCTCAGTAGAACAGACTGGGATTCAAACCAAAATCTACTGGTTGTTGTAAGGTCAGTCCAAAACAAAAATGACACCATAGATCATTCAGCTGATGAAGTGGGAATGGCATGGTTCATTGATCTAAATAAGAGTTTTATAAACATTTATTTATTCAGTCAAAATATGCCATCTAGTGCAAGTTAACTGTTTAATTGGTTGGCAAAAATGTTTTATAGTTTATGTAAAAAGGCTAACTTTGTAAATTTCCAAGTTAGGATGAACCAGTATAATAAGTTACAAAATTCAAGTTTTATCTAGAACCAAATACTCACTGTTCCTGTCGGACTTTCAAAAATACCAAGTTTTCTTTCTTCCAAGGCAATATATAAGCTTTTCATAAAATCTTTTTGTATCGAGTAAGGTGTGAAAGGGAAAGGAAACTCCTCTGGAACAAACAGTTTCTCTTCTTGGTTTTCACACTGTAAATCATAAAATTCACACCTGTTTATTTTGATATTGGTAAAATATGGGCTTACTCATCATTTATATAATATTTTTTGCCTACAAGAGATTAAACTTCTGCTTTTTTAATCACTCTATCTTCTAGACAATAAACAAAATATAGTTATAATGTGTAGTTTTTTTAAAATATATATAAGTGAAAAAGAATAGCCTTCTAAAAATACTGTCACATTTGAGGTTAAACACGCTATACGAGATGTCAAGTCGTTGGCAATAGTCTTTGTAGGTTCAAATTAACTTATAGTTTTGTAATTTTTAAAGGTGGCAATTTAAAAAATTGTTTTTTTAAAGAAAATTAATATTTTAGATAGGCCTAATTATTTTTATTTGAATGGTCTAATGGCAGATACCCTCCACCCTTTTGAATCTTATTTTGATAAACCAATTAATATTTAGTAGGATTTGTTTTAAATTGTTTTCAATCATTGTCTGTAGCGGTGTCACTTGCAGGATCATTTTGACTACATCTATAGAAAACCAAACCTTTAATACTAATTATTATTATTATTAGCACCGCGTCTTACTACCCGTTCGGGTTATACGCATTTAATACTAACAATGACCTATTTTGGTAGCCACATGGTCTAAGGCACGCTATTCTCGCAATGGACTAGACTGCTGGTGACGAAGAGATCGAAGTTTGAATCTCAGTCGGGTGTACTGAGGATGGTTTTAACAAAATGGTTTTCTATTCTCTGAGGATACACTTTCTCTTATAACCATTCTTACACCTAAAACCAATAATAACATAGTTAGTACATAAGTGTAAAGCCCAAACGAGTAGTGAGACATGGTCAATGCTAAAATAAATATATTTATTAACAATGTTCAACATTTAATTACACATGTTTACTCACCCATACACATTTGATAAACTTTTCCTTAATTATTGTGATGTGTAGATTATTGGTATACATTTAAATGTCCTAGTGCCCTAAACTATTTTAAGGCCACAAGATGAGGAAATTGAACTAAGTCAAAAATAACTTAAAAATAATTCACATATAGAGCTGTGTTTCTAAAATTGTTCCCAATAGCAGACCACTCGATAAGTATTTGATGCACATGTGGACCCCCATCTTATGATACTAACCCAGAGTGGGTCTGTCACTTGTCAGAGCAGGAAGTTTTCTGATGAAAGTGTTTATCAAGCAGAAAAGAGAGCATATTTATATAAATTTGTTTCATATAGTACACATTTTACTGTCCCATTTTCACAGTAAGAGCTAGAAACAATACTAAATCTACTGTCAAGTCATTTGATGTCACTTTTGTTTTATATTTATAACATAGCACTAATAATATACTAGTAATTCTTTTTATTAAAATTGGACTGTACTTGTGGCACAAAGTATAGTTGACTAATTGACTTAGCGGAGCTAGCCTGTTAATATTGTTTGTACTCTTTAGGTTTATATAACATTTAACTTTATAATAAGAACAAATATTTTTACTGTGAAAAATTTCGACCTCAAGATTAAGATGAATCTTTACATATTATGTGCCTACTAACCCAAACATGTCTGTCCTTTGAGTGTTATTTTGATTTTATTGAAGCCTTCAAATAAAAAAGTGTGATTTTACAAAATTGACAGACCAACCACCTAAATATACTAGCTACCTTGCTCAAGTTGTAAATTCAAGCAGTAAAAGACTGCACTGTTATCCGACTTTGTTTCTTAATCAAATTAAACATGCTATACTAGTTGGAAGTACAAAATAATGTTGATATAACAGACTTATAGACTATTTATTATTATTATTATTAGCACCGCGTCTTACTAACCGTTCGGGTTAGCCTATATGCACTTAATGTGTATGCTAATGTGTAATGGTAGGGTGATTGTGAGATGAAATGGAGGACCTACTAGTTTAACGTGGAATCCAAACCACGGTGGAGGCCTGGTATTCCCCACATTCACAAGATGTCTTGTCAGAGGTGAAAGAAGGGGTTGGTAATCATATAAATCTGTGCCGGGACCGAGGATTGAACCCCTGCCACCAGCACATAAGTCTGACACCTTACCCCTAGACCGCCAGGTCACCTTAATATATAATCCATTCACCGTAGGAATTGACTTCTGAAAGGCCCTTTTCCCTACCATAAATCTACTATATAGTAGGATATTGGTAGGAAAAAAGACCTTTCACAGAGTAATTCCTACCGTGAATGGAATATAGACTACTATCAATCTTGTATCTAAGCACTTTCACATTACTTTATTTAGCACCACCTCTTTCTACCCAATTGAATTGTTCAGTCATAATGTACCAGTTACGATAATAAGCTGGTGATGAGGGTTGACTATAGGAGAAGTGTTATCATATTTGCGCGGAGAGAAGTGGGAAACTATATAAGAAAAAAGTCTCTGTACACCAACCAGGACTCAAACTGCAATCTCCAAGTCATCGGTAGTCCAGTCTATTATGAGAGTGAAGCCTAAAACTAATCAACCACCGAAGTGAGATTTTTCGCATATTATTTTATTTTCCCCTATGGTCCCGCCTGTGGATCACAGTTTGAGAACAGTAAAGCGTCAGCTTACAAGACCAGTTAATCTTAATTTTGAAGTGATAAGTACTTAAAGTATGATTAATGTAAAGATAACTATCAGCATATTTGGATAAAATCATTACCTGTTCAGAAAACATATTTCTTGTGCAAACAAAAGATCTATTGACTCTTTCCGTAATTTGGCATTTTTGATGCTGTTTTTATTTTAACGATTTCGCGCCAAAACGAGCTGGCCAGCGAGTGTCAAATTGCTTTTCTTCTGTTCTTAAATAGGGATACTTATTGTTAGTAGAGTTATTGTATTTTAAGAAATTAAACAAAAATAAAATAAAATTTATCTCTATTTAGTGACACATGTGATTATTTATATAAAATCGATTTTAAACTCAATAGAATTACGCTATGAGGATAATGATTTAAATATTATTTTATCCTTGTTTTGTTGGTTAAACTTGTGCTTGATTATAAATTATTTTTAAAGAGTGCGTTAGTATAAATGCTAAAAAAGCTGACAAGAACATATTATGCTTTATAAATATTGCAATTATGACAGAATTTAAGGAAGTGGTTAGTATTTGGGTACATCTATTACACGATTTTTCTAACTTCCTATACATTGATCTGATAGCTTTTTGACAACATAAATGATTTTATTTTAGGTGACAGTAATTTTTTTCTTACTTCTTTTCATTATTAAAACCAAAGGACCAGATGCTTATTTTACTATTTAAAGGGAACCTAATAAGTTCACAATAATAGGCCTACATATGTGACCCAATCTGAAATCAAAACCTTGGATCCTTTGATTATTAAATAAGCATTAACTAATAATTGATCTAAGACTTGATTTTGAAAATAAAAATTGCTCATACAAGTCTTTATTTAAGACACTAAAATTATATTACAAGGATGAAATATCCTCTGAGCAAAATATAAAGATTAGCACAATTTTCTTTTTCTTTCGCCGGCATCATTGGTCGAATGGTCTAAACCAGTCCTCAAATTTTTTGAATGACGCACCACCCCAACAATTTTCATAATTTGGAGTACCACCAAGATGCTGCTGAATATTTACAATTATTTCGGTGCATTTCTAATGGTGCCCAGGGATAGGGCCTATAACACAGACTGTGTGGCTGCACCAGCTATCTGAACTTGAATCAGTGTTTACACCCCTCCAACCACTGTTTAAATATAGGCTATTTTATGTTTGGTTAGACTTGGTATAAATAAATTTATAAGATTTGATGGCCCTATCTTGTTAAGATTTAAATTTCTTGTTTTGTTTTGCTTCTATATGCGTAGTACGCATGCAACAGTTTGGAAATCACTAGTTTATAACTTCATTATCCCAATAGATGAAACTGTTGATGACGGTGAGATCGGGTCTCAAATGATTATTGAGTGTTCTGTGGCAGTTTTTTCCCAATTTTCTTCCACAAAAATGTGAGTACACTTCCTCTAAATTAAACCTTCCTCATCACTAACCATTTGCATATAGCCCAAACACATGACAAAAAATAAATTCCTTTCCTGATTTAATGGCAAACAGACTATATGAGTACTGGCTTGCTTCATATACCACTAAATCAGGATTCTGGTAGGAAATACCACATACATTGAAAATACAAACTTATTTTTGCAATCAGCATCTAGATGACATCTTAGTAGGCTATATTATTATAATGTTATTTTATAGGTATTGATTTTATCTATCATAAATGGCAGTTGCAGATCATTTACTTTACATATGACTACATGAAAACTGTTTTAGGGATTTAGGCCTATAGCTGTCATATAATAGAGCTTCTCTTGGAGGCTAGGAGGTGACCTGGTGGTCTAGGGGTAAGGTGTCAGACTTCTGTGTTGGGGGTACGGGGTTCAATCCTCAGTTCCTGGCACAGATTTATCTGATTACTAAACCCTTCCTTCACCTCTGACAAGACGTGTATTAATCACAACTTGTGAATGTGGGAAATGCCAGGCCTCTACCGTGGTTCGGATTCCACGCATAAACTATAATTACATTTATTTTAATATTTCGGTAACTAATATAAACAAAACATTGTTCTTTAATAATTGTTTTTTAATCTTACAATGAATGAACATTTAACCAAGATATTAGTTTATTTCCCCAATAATTTATGTCAGTTAAAAGATAATTTTTAAAAATATTTTAATACACCATATTATTCACTTTATCAATTATATACTAGATATTGCTAGGGTAAATAATGTATTAATTAATAGTGGATTTTACCATCTTCATTGACCACATGATCCAAGACGCTACTCTGCCAGTAAATTAGACAGCTGATGACTGGAAGATCAGGGTTTAAATCTCAGTCAAGTGTAGTGAAGGTGGTTTTTCCAAAATGGTTTTCCCTTCTTCTCCAACATAAATGTGGGTACACTTTATATAAATATAACCTTCCTCTAACCTCAAACCATTATCACAATTAGTACATAAATGTATAACCTGAATGGGTAGTAGTAGTAAGACAGTGCTAAAAAATGAAATAGTGGATTTCAACGGAATAGATTAACACTGGATCAGGTCTTTACTATTCAGAAAATATTAGGAAAAAAAAAAGGTGGGAATACAATGGATGGTTCATAAATTATATGAAATTTTGGTCAAGTTTGGTATGCCCAAAAAATTTGTCAAGCTTTTTGAGTTAAATGAACTCACGTCTTATCAGACACTTTTGAAATATTATTATTATTATTTAGCACCGCGTCTTACTACCCGTTCGGGCTATACGCTTTAAGTACTAATTACGCTAATGGATTAGGAATTGGGAAGGTTGAATTAAAGGAAGTGAACCCGCATTTGCGTGGAGGGAGAGTGGAAAACCATATAGAAAAAAACCAGTTCACCCAACCAAGATTCGAACCTCTATCTCCTCGTCCTCAGCAGTCGAGCTCAACACGACAAGCGCGTTAGCCAACTATGCCACCGAGGCGGGTGTCACTTTTGAAATACATAACGATTTAAAACAAAGAAATGCATTTTCCTCATTACTTTTTAATCTGGCCCTAAAGTAAGATATTTGGGTAATGCAAAATAGTAGGGAAGGGTTGACATTAAATGTTACAACACAGCTTTTGTGATAAACAGATAATTTAGATTTGTTGGGCAATAATAAGGAGGGTGTGGCAAGAAATGCAGTAATTTTATTAAATACTAGTAAGAAAATAGGTTTAGAAGTGAAGGCTGTAAAAACTAAGCATATATAATCACACATAGAATACTGATTGGTGACAATAATTTAGAGATTACTTTGAGCGACATAATTTGACAGGGTTAATAATTTTAACTAATTAGAAACAATTTTAACTAGCAATAAAGATATTAGATTGGAAATTAGGAAAAGAGTACAGCCGGGAAATGCATGCTATTACTTGGTCGGTAAGTTGTTGACATCGCCCCTGCTTTCAAGGAATGTAAAACTCAGAATATACAAAACAATAATGTTACTGGTTGTTCTCTATAGGTGTGAAATGTGGTCTGCTACCTTGGCTACATGACGAAAACAAATTTAGGGTGTCTGCAAACAAGGTGCTTAAGATATTTGGTCCAAAAAAAGAATGAGGCTACTGGGGAGTGGAGGAGGTTACATAATGATGAGTTACACAACCTGTTCTAATCACAAGACATTGTTAGGATAATCGAGTCTTGTAGATTACATTGGGCCGAATATGTAAAGGAAATGGTAGAATCTAGAACAACGTTCAGAGTATTGACTGGGAAACCCAATGGGAAGAGACCATTGGGAAAACCTAGACCCAGGTGGGAGGATAACATTAGGATGGACCTGAAAGAGATGGGGTGTAATGAGGTGGACTGGTTAGAACTAGCTCAAGATAGGGATAGGGTGTAATGAGGTGGACTGGATAGAACTAGCTCAANGAAAGAGATGGGGTGTAATGAGGTGGACTGGTTAGAACTAGCTCAAGATAGGGATAGGGTGTAATGAGGTGGACTGGATAGAACTAGCTCAAGATAGGGATAAGTGGCATACTTTTGCAAGTGTGGAAATGAACTTTCTAATTACTAATGTCATAGCGTATGTAGGTAAGAGACTAGTGTCCAAGTCTACATAAATCAAACGTATTTATTTTGTTGTAGCTGCCAGAAATCTGCTCATATCAATTAATAGGTGATAGCTTACTTCTGAGATTTGCTGATAAAATCCTAGGACAACATTCCAAGCTTGATTCTGGTAAGTTGTTTTTTCCCAAGGGGCTTAAACTATTAACTTAAATACATTATTTAGTGTTTATATATTTTTTTATGCCAAGTTTTTAAAATAGATATTATATCAAATCTAATCATTTAACTCTTTCTACAGCCTCAATATGAGTTAAATGTTTCCAATCAAATTTGTATATCAAAACTAAATTTGAAATTGTAGGCCTAGTTACTAGAAAAATGGACCATTCGTACATTACATGACTAAGCCAATGAAGATTGGGAGTCCTGACCAATCATCTGCACTTGAAATATTTTGAACTAAATTCGATGTAAAGCTCATTTATTCAATAATTGTAATATTTCTTCTTCGTAGTAGTGTGCTTGATTTTATTACTAGGCCTAAATCTCATTTAATTAATGATCATCTTTTACTATACATAAATTGCCAGACAGACAGAAAAAAAAAGAATCATCAAAATATTAAAGTACACCTTAATCTGTAATTTTTAATTTACAACATTTTTTAAATTATCAATTGTAATGCTTTTAAATATAAGTGACCCTTTTCAGTGGTTGAATGGTCTAAGGCAGGAATAGTGAAACTTTTCTGGCCAGTGTGCCACTTAAGAACTATCTGAATTTTGAATTAGTTTAGTGTACCACCTCTCATTTGGATTTTTTAAATGAGTATTAAAAAATAAAAACTTGTTTACTAGGCCTATTATAAATTGTAATGTATAACTCAAATCAAATTGTAAATATTTTAATAACACACAAACATTAAGAAGAAAATTTTATAGACAATTATATAATATACATTTTTAGCACGGTTTCTTACTACCCATTCGGGTTGAACGCCTTTAGATGATATTAATTTCAATACCTAACTTCAATAAAAATATTTAAGGTACCGGTAACAACTTCAGGGCTGTAGAAGTATTATTGATTCCAAAAAATTGTATATGATGGTGGCAAAAGTTTTATTTTATGCTTATTTTCCTCATGTCAGTGTGCAGCGCAAAATCATGTTCGCGTGTAGACTGGCAGTTACAGGATGAATGAGTACCGTCGGGATCCTGATCCTGTGTAGTGAGGGTAGTTTTACTTAAATGATTTTACAGTCTCCACACAATTGTGTTCATTTAATATATAATCTACCTCCATCATTCCTAATCAATTAGTGTAAATATGAGTATAGCCTCTACTGGTGTTAAGACACAGTGTACAATATAAAGGTTTAATTGTTTAGGCTGCACAAAATAGCTCACAGGTGTTTTGTATTTGATTTTAAAACTGGATTGTCAAAAATTCACTTTCCTCAAAATGACTGTTTTCAATAACTAAAGTCAACAAATCATCTAATAGAAACCCGCCTCGGTGGCGTAGTTGGCTAACACGCTTGTCGTGTTGAGCTCGACTGCTGAGGACAGGGAGATCGAGGTTCGAATCTCGGTTGGGTGAACTGGGG
>CABFOW010000040.1:93071-124365 GCA_902141385.1 Timema californicum | reverse complement strand
TTCCTAAATGGTTTTCCGCTCTACCTCCACGCAAATGCGGGTTCACTTCCTCTAATTCAACCTTTCCAATTCCTAACCCCATTAGAGTAATTAATACTTAAAGCGTATAACCCGAACGGGTAGTAAGACGCGGTGCTAAATATTATCTAATAGAATATTGATACTTAATGGATCTAAGATAGTTTTTGATTCTCATACCATAAGAGTTGTAAATGCTCACTCGGCTTAAGCAACAGTGACAAGGGAAGTAGCCTGCCTAATAACCACAGTACAGCAATAAATTATTATTTTTCCATGAGTTTGACTTAATATCAGATTGAGCTCAAGGCCAAAATGGGGTCATTCCATGTCAAATGATACAATATTTTAACACTTTCAAACTTTACCCTTTTGGATATATATATATATATATATATATAGATATATAGATATATATATATAGATATATAGATATATATATATATATATTTTCAAATTTGGCTCAGAGGTAATGTAAATGTAAATTGTAAATTGCAATCTTACATGGTAATGGTTTATCATTTGCAGTATTTTTTTTATTTAGAAAATTAACAACCACATGATCCGACTCGACTGTGATCATGATGAAACTTTCCACAAATAATGTTACTATTATTTTTATTATTATTATTATTTTTATTATTAGCACTGCGTCTTAGTACCTGTTTGAGCTATACACTCTTATGCTAATGTGTAATGGTAGGGTCACCTTCACAAATAATGTTAAAATATCTAAGTCCATGTGTGATTATTTTCTTTCAAAATTAAAAAAAAATTAGGTTTTTGAGAAATTAAAGGTTAAAATTTGTATGGTATGACCTTGAAATGGAAAAATGTCCAAAACTAGTGATGTTAATATCATATGAAAGCTTATTAAATAAGCTAGAAAATGTTTTTTTTTACTCAGCCCTCTATCTCATTTCTAGCCTAATTTATTTTGTAAATGCATGTCAGCAAAAAATTGTGACTTTTTTGAGATTTCAGAGGGTTCTAACTTAAAAACTATTGCAGATAAAAATTCAAATTAGGCATTTTTGGCTGTACCTCTGAGGGTACATTAGGTGAGCCAAATTTAAAGAAAAAAATTCCAACATGGTAAGGTTTTTTCATTGGTTCAATTAACACAGAATGAACCAATTCCATCTAATTTATCTATACTTTTCACTACCTATGGGTTGTATACTTTCTACATATTAATTATACTAATATGTTAAGGGAAGCTAGGATTTGTGGATTCAAGGACCTTGGTCATCGGATTAAATGGAGTTTAGTTTTTTGTTTATAAATATAATATTCATGTACTCCTATTCACTATAATACTTTTGTTTATAACTTCAATGAAAAGTAATGTAATGTTTTAAACGTTTTTAATGTTATAACTTGTTTTAATCTTACCTTAAATTCATTGTATACCACTGTTAATTGTCAATTATTTCACAATATTAATTTACACTTATATGTTAATAATTACCAGCACTATATACATTGCATGAATTTTTAATTTATTCTATTGTGTCTTACTACCTGTTCAGGCTATAGGCAAAATTGCATGACAAAAAAGAATTGTTAGTCCTGTGGACAAATGAAAAAAAGTTGACAAATCTTACAAGGGTATTGGGGAGGGGCAGGGGGTCAGGCATTCACTTATTTTTGCCTACAAGGGGGAGGGAGGAAGGGTTAAAAATGCCCAAAAACGTGCTTAAGTAATATTTGAATAAATATGGGAAAATTATTCACAACTAAAATGGGTTTCATAAGGGATTTTGATCTATATTACTACCTAATACTGGTATCATTTGTCTTGGTTGTGACAATTGAGCTATTACTTTTTTTTCCCCAGAATCTGGAAAACATTTTCTTGGATTGTGTGTAAATGGACAAAATTTAAAACAGTTAAAAGCAAGAATTAAAGAACGCAAATATCCTATTTCTGAGAATGTGATAGTATTGATTGGAACCAATGATCTTCTACAGGTGAGACACAGTTTATACATTTCTATAAAAAGTGCCAAATTACGTTTTTAAAAAGTAATTTAAGATCTATTAACACTGTAGACGCTTGCCGCTCCATAAAATATAGACTGTCTTAGTTATGATTTAAAAAGTTATAATATCTTGGTTTTCTTTCTATGATTCAATTAACTCTTTAAATTAATAAATTAAGATGATGAAAGCATGTTATTAATTAAAAGGACAATAATTCTGTCCATAGGTATGGTTACTCAACACTTAGTCATATTTCATTCTTTAAAAACCTCTAAAACAGTGTTTCTCAAACTATGGTCCTTGTACCATTGGTAGGCCAATGGCGACCTATCAAGTGGTTGAGATATCTAATTACATCTTGTTTTATGTATTTATTCTTCTATATCTTTTTATCTAACCAAATACAGTATTTTAGCTAACTCAGTTTTGTTTTAATTATGATACACCTTAAAGCAAAATCAAGTTTTATTTGTCTCCAAAATTTATTGGCATAAATTGACCCCGAGAAAATTAAGAGAAAGAATATTCAAGATTTATAGATATAATTAGAACTATGAACTAGGATATTTTTTTATATTCTATAATTAAAAACTAACAAATATAAATCTTTTTCTGTGTTAAAGTAAATACATGATTGAAAGAAAAGGTTTTCAAAGTTAAAGTACCTAGTATGATAAATTTCTTTGAAAAATAAGCTTTAAAATCAAGTAATGGCACATTCTTAATAGATTCCATTGCTTCTATGAGAAAATAAATTACTTTATAAAATAAAAGGTGTTAATCACTCACTTTTAAACATTACTGTGAGTTAAACTTTCTTTAATACTATTCCATTCAAAATTAATAGATTCTTGGTGAAAAAGAACACAACAAAGCAAATATAAAATAACAAAAATTCTACCATATATTTGATTATGATTTCAAAGCTAGCATAAAAAAGTATACTTGCAAAATTAGATCACAGCTGATGGAGAGGTCTGTCTCAAATCTTGATCGTATACTTTGGGCTGGTTTTCTCATCTCCTAATTTGGGCTGTATTTCTTCAAATTCCATTCACAATCCCTACCGGATAGGTTAAGCCATTTATAATCCTTGTGTTAAAATGTGTAGGCTATGGCGAGACGAGTGGCAAATAAGGCAGGAATATCGCATCCAGTGTATTAAAATGTGTGACAACTAGACAGAGTAGGGAATGTAGTGGGGTAAGGTGAGAGGGTGCAATTTCAAGGTCATGCCGTTGCTCGACTGGGCCAGGGTCCATTTAAAGGGCAATACATAATGCTGTACAATGGTCATATGTTGCGGAGTGTGATCCACAATTCTATATTTTTTAAATTTATTTTCCGTTTTAGTTGCCTACTTTCCACAATGGGTATGGAGAAGGTATATTGACCGCAAAAATGTATTTTTAGAAGTGCAAAAATGTCTTTGTTTGTACAATGCAATATTCACAAAACTTGTTTGGGTAAAACATTTTATTAATAACATGATGGATCCTTCACTTTCTTCACCCTCATTGGCAGCAGAACCTTAGTTGTTTAAGGGAAAAGAGATTAGCAAAAAAAGGAGCTTTTAGAAGGCTTGGTCCCTAAAGCCAAAAAAGGGTCTGGAGACCCTATCCGGAGAAAATATTGAAAGTTGAATGCTCCTAGAAGATATTTTTTAATTCAACCACATCTTTGGCTTCATATTTGAGAATATCAGGGAAGTGAAATAAATCCATAAGAGGGCTAATTATTTTTTCGCTTCAACATAACATAAACATCTTTGTCTAATGGGTCACGATAAAGTCATTAATTGCAAAAAAGGTCACAAAAGTCCCTGAAAAGTTATGAATTTTCAATATTTTGGTCATAAAGTCACAGAAATATTTTTGTTTGAATTTCCTGCGCATTGTAACAACACGAATGTGTCAAATGTTGAGCCACTCACTACCCATGATGCCATGCGCTAGCTGCAAGTTGCCTGATTGTACCGTGATAACAAGGACAAGGTTAATGTTCGCCATCTAGTTAAAGTTTAATGTTGTTTGTGAGTGCATTATGCCTATAGTATCCCCATGGCTTCTTTGGTGCTGACTGACAGCTCACAGCTGACAGTCAACATTTAGATATATACCTAAATTTTGACCGTCAGAAGTGACAGATGCTAAACACATGTTTTTGCAGATCATATGGTTCGGCGTAGGAATACATAATTTGGTCTGGTAACTTTTCAAAGCATTTAGCTGTCAGCTGTGAGCTGTCAGTCAGCACCAAATAAGTCATGGGGTTACTGTATATATGCATTATATAATGTCCAACCGTTTACCGAAGGAATTAAGTGGTCAAAAAAGGTCACTAATTCTTGTTTCTCCAACTCAATAAGACAGCCTGGTGTGGTCAGACAGCGTTATTTCATGCTCTCATCAGTCCATGTGCTGCGACATTTGTAATAAGTGTTATTTATCGTTCAACCGCAACATTTACTAGAGTTGGGTTGAATCCACCATATTACAAATCTGAATCTCCAATCTACTTCAAATCCCGAATCTTGGAAAAAAATATAAACCTAAGAGGAAATATAAATATAATAGAATACCTTGAGTCTCAAATATCCTTAAGGATATGAGGGCCCATTCCAAACATTTGCTGCTCGTCTGGTTGTAGTCTTAAAAATACTGTTTTAGAAAATGAAATTTTTTTTCTTGATGTATTAATTTTTAGTATGCTTTAATGTCAATCACTTCACTTATTAGTAAACAGAACACAAATGATGGTACATTTAAAGGCAATTAGGGAAAAGCGGTTTTCTAACTAGACCAAACACTTTAATTGCACAAATTATATCCTTAAAATGATTTTAGGTGTTCTTTTTCTCTTTAATGGTGTAATAAACTTAGGGTAGCCCTCAATCACACTTTTACCCTATTTTATTTTAATCTCACTAATTCTAAAAATGGCATGATTTATCTTAAAGAAAATTTGAGTAAAATGCAAAATTTGAGTATATACAAAGTTAAAGTTTTCGACGAAGAAGATAAGGGTTTAGGATACCCTTTTAAGCTGAGAAAACTTGTTAATGTCACCGAAGAAATCTTTATTAGAATAAATATATTAAATTTATTTTCAATGACTTATTTTTTGGAGGTTTAGATAGAAACTGATTTATTTCGGTGCTCATAATTACTGTATTTTTAGTCATCTCATACCACCACTGTCGCTAAATGAAGTGGTAGTGTTAGTGGCCTAATACTGTTTTAAATTGCATTTTATAGGGTACACCAAGAGTTGATATGGAGAGAAGAATGGTGAAACTTGTAAAAAAACTTCAAGAGAAAGCAAAACGAATAGTAATTTTGACTTTGCCCCCAGTCCCGAGACGTGCCTTTAAACAAGACCATTGGAAGAAACTTTTGAAATATAACAAATTTCTTTTAACCCTCGAATCAGGTAAACTTTTATTTTATACTAGGTCTCTTATATAAGTTTTAAAAACATTCCATCCAAGTTTATTATGATGATATAAAGAAGGTAATATTAAACAAAAAGTTAAATTTACAAATATGCTTCAGCCACAATGTGTATATAATATTTAGTTGGTTAAGTCAAAAATGTGAGTGTAAGGTCATATTTTCTTAGAAAGAACATATACAATACACATTTTTTGTTTAGCACTTTTGTCTTATTACCTGTTCACACACTTATGTTTTTATATCATAGATAACAGTTTACTTCTATTACCAGTATTATTTTATATATATGTTGATAATACATTATATCAAGAGTGACAACTGTGACTTGATGCATTAAAAATGAAAGTAGATCTAACTTTTCTGTCATTACTTTATTTCTTTTGCACTAATTCTTTTACTATATATAATACAGCTGTCTGTTGTTTAGAAATTCTCAACAAGTTATACCTTCCTACCTCCTCTCACCATTCCCATTTCTCCCAATATATTTTCGTATTCTTTCAACTGATCTTGTTCCAAATATGGAGTAAATTCCATGTCCGATTTTAATAGTACTTTGACAATGAAAATTATATACTTTGGTCTCTTAGTAGTATATAAGATTTAAAAAATGACTTGAATCTAAATGCAAATAAAATATGTATACAGTTTTCACCTTACAGAGGATTCCATTCGGGTGGCAGACATATGCCCCTTATATGTAACTGCCTTCCAGACGTGCAGAATGGAATTTTATGAGAGGTAAGTGCTCATTTTTAGGGTTTGTATTCATCTATAGGCCTAATTGTAATAATACTACTTTTAAAGTTTTGGATAACTATTATTCATTGATAGTAAACTACTTAAATTATATGTATTCAGGGTTGCCCTTACATTTATGGTGTATAGTAATTAAGATATGCTACTTCAACATTATTTAGTACTGACTTAACCACTAAAATTATACATATATATTAACTTACCTCCCTCTATCTACATAGATTGTACCGGTTGTTATCTACAGGTGTGAAATGTGTCAGAGTACTCAAGTTTATAGAAAGATTAACCGGTTTTAAACATTAACAGTACATACTGTAACTAAGAACATGACTCAACTGATACACAGGTTCATATGCATGAACACACATTAGATAAAATAAAACGAACAACACATCTAACGATGGTACCAACCTAAGCTAGAAAATATCCCTGCATAGAATTGCATATTTTAACAAAATGTGGTCTCTTACCTTACATCACGAAAACAAATTTTGGATGTTCGAAAACAAGGTACTTAGGAAGATATTTGGTCCAAAGAGGGATGAGGCTACATGGGAGTGAAGGAAGCTACATAATGTTGAGTTACATACCCTCTATTCATCACTAGACATTATTAGGATAGTCAAGTCTTGTAGATTACAGTGGGCAGGACATACAGCATGAATGGGAGAATTTAGAACAGTGTTCAGGGTATTGACCGGCAAACTCAAGGGGAAGACCTAGACACAGTATTATAATAGACCTGAATAAGCTAGGGTGTAATGAGGTGGACTGGTTAGAACTAGCCTAAGATAGGGATAGGTGGTGTACTTACTTTTGTGAGTGCGGCAATGAACTTTTTAGTTCCTAATGTCATATAATAATTATGTATCCCCATAGTAAAAAGTATTTTGAAAAGGTATGTTGGTAACACAATTTTTAATGTATATTTAAGATGTTTAAAAATGAGGTGGCCCAACGGCTAGATAATTTTATAATAAAGGAAATTGATAAAACTAAATAAAAAAAACTACTAAGAATAAATTTGATGAAGAAAGCCCACCTAGGGAAAGAGGAAAAATGTGGGCAGAGTCCAATGCACAAAGGTGACATCTTCTTCCTTTCTTCTGTCTTCTACTCCCTAGGTGGGCTTTCTTCATCAAATTTATTCTTAGTAGTTTATTTTTCCTTTTTCTTTAGTTTTATCAATTTCCTTTATTTAATAAAACGAACAACACATCTAACGATGGTACCAACCTAAGCTAGAAAATATCCCTGCATAGAATTGCATATTTTAACAAAATGTGGTCTCTTACCTTACATCACGAAAACAAATTTTGGATGTTCGAAAACAAGGTACTTAGGAAGATATTTGGTCCAAAGAGGGATGAGGCTACATGGGAGTGAAGGAAGCTACATAATGTTGAGTTACATACCCTCTATTCATCACTAGACATTATTAGGATAGTCAAGTCTTGTAGATTACAGTGGGCAGGACATACAGCATGAATGGGAGAATTTAGAACAGTGTTCAGGGTATTGACCGGCAAACTCAAGGGGAAGACCTAGACACAGTATTATAATAGACCTGAATAAGCTAGGGTGTAATGAGGTGGACTGGTTAGAACTAGCCTAAGATAGGGATAGGTGGTGTACTTACTTTTGTGAGTGCGGCAATGAACTTTTTAGTTCCTAATGTCATATAATAATTATGTATCCCCATAGTAAAAAGTATTTTGAAAAGGTATGTTGGTAACACAATTTTTAATGTATATTTAAGATGTTTAAAAATGAGGTGGCCCAACGGCTAGATAATTTTATAATAAAGGAAATTGATAAAACTAAATAAAAAAAACTACTAAGAATAAATTTGATGAAGAAAGCCCACCTAGGGAAAGAGGAAAAATGTGGGCAGAGTCCAATGCACAAAGGTGACATCTTCTTCCTTTCTTCTGTCTTCTACTCCCTAGGTGGGCTTTCTTCATCAAATTTATTCTTAGTAGTTTATTTTTCCTTTTTCTTTAGTTTTATCAATTTCCTTTATTATAAAATAATGCATATGTATTTTTTAGCTTTCCAATTTCTCTTGGTGATTGCATTTTTGCAATTTTTCATTTCTTCATTTTGTTCCCTTGTTAAGATAATTTATCACTTATCGCTAATAATACAATTTGTGTGTGTGTTGAAAGTATGTACATCCCTGCTTCTTATTTTTGTTTTAGATTTTTCACGACTGGGCGCAAGAAAAATATGAAAGATTTGATCCATCTCAACAAATTAGGTTTGACTGAAATAAGAAATTTCCTTATGGACAACAATTTTTTGACATAATATTGTGTCATATATATATATATTTTTCTTACAATGTGCCTTTGTTATAATATAACAATACTTTTTATGTTAACCTGACTTTCTCATAAATCAGAATTGTGTTTATTATTTTATTTGAGGAATTGTTGTTTCACTTAGATTTGTACAAGGATTGACTAATGTACCACTAGTTTTAATTTCAATAATCCCACCGGTGAGAATACTACTGATATTTATCATTAGGTAGATAAAATGTGCTGATTAAAAACTAAATTAATAAGATGTGTTACATGAAAGTATAAATTATAATATTAATTGGATATGAAAACATTTTAGACAAAGTTTAGCAAAATTAAATGCTCAGTTTGATATAGTTATTAAATTGTAATGAAAGCACAAAATTGCTTCAATGATATATTATGGTTTACAAGATTATCTTTTGAAGAAATTAATTAATTAATTAATTATAAGTTGTTGTTTTTGTAAACTTAATGACTGAGACAATACTTAGCATACTAACTTCATAAATGTTACTATGTGTGTAAAGACTGATTTGTTTAAATAATTTAGGCATTGGAAGAAACCATGTGAGTAATTACATTTTCGTGAAGTAATATTAAGGAGCTTTTTTTTTTTACCCTCTTCATTGCACAGTTGTTACAATCATCAAGCTATAGTGGACTTACCACTTTTGTGGTTTTACATGACAGCTAGCAGAAGCTAGCAAATGGTATCAGTTACGCCAACATTGTCTAAAAATAACTTTTGTCACCATATTTGGAAACAATTATTATTTACTAATTACTACTATTATAATTACTAAAAATATTATCAATCACTTTTAACAATACTTCCTCAAAGATTACAGTATAATTTCTCTTTTCATAATCAAATGTAAGAAAAAAAAGTCTAGTGATTTCATTTTAGTTTTTCTTTTCATTCTTGTGGCAATTACCGGTTAAATAGAGCGTAAAATTCTACATTTAATGTTATTATATTCAGATATTAATATTTTTATAGCTGCCCTCGTATATCTTTAACATAAATAAATGGTTTGTGATAATAAAGAGGAAATAACATTCAAAATGTTTGTGAAATAATATAAAGTTTAAATCTTGTAAACAACGAGTATTAACACAATGGCCGAATTCCTCCAAGAGGACCTCTTTTTTTTCTACGTCAACAACTGGCTTTTACCCAGTGGCCATGTTTGTTTACAAGATATAAGGCCACTTTTAACGTTCTCTTGCTTTTAATAATTAATTTTAATTAAACAGCTAAAGAAAACTTCAATATTAAGCTACGAACTAAACGGTTATTCTCATAACCAAAATATTACACTTTTAAAAAACAATATAACATTGAATTATCGTATACAATAAAGTTGTTAAAACCACGTGCGTCAATCAACAAGTTGAACAAAATACTTTATATAGTTTAGTACTATTTATTGGTATTTATGCGTGTCTATGCTACCCGTTAATAATTTTATTACTAATTTGAATAGTACAGTGTCTTTTTTGAACATTAATTTGGCTAGTTAGTAATCTGTGTGTTCTTTTGTGAATATTATTTCGTTGTGTGAGCGTGTTATCCTCGGAAAATAAACGGATTTTTTGGTGATCTTTGAATAATTATTTATCTAATATAACATTAAAGCGTGTGATAAAATAAAATAGCGAGTGTTTCTCAGTGATCTATATACTTTATTCGAAAATTTAAGTCTATCAAGACTATAAAATAAATCTTTTAACCCCAAGATGGTGTTGTGTTGCCCTCTAGGCCAAACCTCGAGTTTTAAAATTTTTATATTCCAAAAAAATCTGTGAAGTGTAATAAAAATTACTTTCGAGTCTTTATCTAGTGTTTATTAAATAAATACCAGACTAAGACTTCAAGTTATAAGTTATTGTATTTTTATTAGAAACTTTGTTACAACTGTTTAAGAGGAGTGAATCTAAAATAGATTTTTGTTAATTAGGATAGCTTTTGATTTGTCATTGACATTTATTTTATAGGCCTAAACATATTTTCTAGGATATTGATTTTTGTTTGTTAAATTATTTAAAGTCATTATAAATAGGCCTACATATTAAAACAATATAATATAACAGATTGTAAAGGAGAGCACAAACCTGAGGTTGTGTAAAACTTTGGTTAAGTTATTAATCTGTCGTTTTGGCAAGACAATTCAACATTTACTTGTAAGAGGCGGTCGACGAATGATGGCAAAAGATTTATAGTTTTGCATGCTGGTTCAAGAAAGGGCTTTGTGGAAGGTGCTGAATTATTATTTGCATCAAAGAAGACCACAGGAGATTATCACGGGGAAATGAACGGGGAAAATTTCGAAACCTGGATGAAAAACCAGCTACTGATTAGCCTCGAGGAACCTTCCATTATTGTTCTTAACAATGCTCCATATCATTCTGTACAGGTTAGTGAAAACCTCATACAAGCTTACACAACGCACACACATTAAAGGCATTTTCACTCCAAAAAGTGTTTAAACACTTTCACAACTGTAATTTCCACATTTTAAAAATCAATCTTATTATCTAAGCTAATTTGTAAAATAGATTTATACACTAAAGTCTTTAAGTATCTCTATATCAAGGATGTCTAGTCACAACACCAAAACTTTCTTTTTGTCCTTAATTGGTTTTATCCAAGTTTTGTAAATAAAATTTTAATATTATATGTGAATTTTAGACTTGTCAAGCCATGTTTTAATTCAGTTGATGTTAATCACTTTATTGTAGATTTTTTTTATATATTTTGTAGCTCATTAAAAGCAAAGCAAAATAAAATCAATTTTTTTTAAATATTAAAAGTCAAATAATCCATATAACTATTTATGAGTTTTCTATCTAAGTTTTAACTTTATTACCACTCCTTACTTTAAACTACTTTAGAATGTTTTCTGATTATTATTATTATTATTATTATTATTGCACCGTCTTTATACCCATTTGGGTTATACGCACTTACACTAATGTGTAACGGTAGGATAATTGTGAAATGAAATGGAGGACCTACAGTTTAACATGGGATCCGAACCACGGTGGAAGCCTGGCATTACACACATTCACAAGTTGTGATTAATACACATCTTGTCAGAGGTCAAGAAAGGGTTTGGAAATCAAATAAATTTGTGCCGGGACTGAGGAATGAACCCCGGACCCCCAGTACAGAAGTCTGACACCTTACCCCTAGATCACCAGGTCACCAACATGTTGTAATACTCTTAAAAATGTTTGACTTTTTTTTCTATTTGTAGTAATTGATATTCAGATTTTTCACATTTATTAATGTTGTTAATAATACTAATATTAAAAAAAAAAAATTGATTTTTTTAAATAATTTTCTATAAGAAAATTGGATTTTTTTTATTAAAACTTTATTTATTACAATAAAAACTGACATGGAATTAAATGCTATTTAAAAAAAAATATATTCTTGAAAAAATTAATAATACTAGGCCATCAACATATCAAGGTCAACAATATATAGAAAATAAATAAAACAGTCATATAGGTTTCTTGTATAAACTTAAAATTTGACTGTCAGAAGTGACAGCTGCTAAACACATGGTTTTGCAGATCATATGGCCCGGCGTAGGGATACATAATTTGGTCTGGTTACTTTTCAGAGCTGTCAGATGTCAGCTGTGAGCTGTCAGTCAGCACCAAAGAAGTGGTATGAGCACTGTATATAGTGTGTGTCATAAAAGATACTTATATTGAATTTCAGTAATAATTAAAGATGTAATGATGTCTTAAGTTGATTACATGAACAATATTTAATAAGTGTGGCAGGAATGTATCTTAAACAACAAGTCGAATGTTTAACCTGTAAGTCATGCCCATGTATCAACTGATCACAGTGAGATTCTAGACATACCCACTAATCCGCTCTGTCTAGAACCCATTTTACTTGTGTATTTCATTGAACTCAGTGAAATTTTTAAACAAAAGCCACAGTGTAACTGTGCAGTTCAGTACAGTGCACATAAATTAAGTGTAGTAGCATATCATTCACACTTGCAAGATTAAATTTTCGTTTCAAATTAAATCACAAACTATTAACTATCTTACAAATGCTCGCACTCCTTAAGTGGTAACTGTTTGGGAAACTGCACAAAAACATGTTAGCCTTGTTGGTACCACAGGTTAGTGCTTTGGTCTCCAATGTGTTAAAATTGGTACATAAAATATGTAAATAAGTGTTTTGTTATTAATTAGTATATATATATTGGAATCAATAATTTGAAGAACCTCTCAAGCATATTTGTGATAACCTAATTTCATGGCTCCGCAGAACAGTTAAATTTAAAATTAACGAATAGTGTGAAGATGTGGTAGAATAAAGTTGATCAATGCTGGTTTTTTATGTTAAAACATGTCTTGCCACAAAGCAGTTTTCAAAGAAATTTTATAATTTCTTAGATTTTAAACAGGTTAGGTAATGGCAGTGGGTGTAAATGTGCCATGAAAATACACAAGTATCCTTAACAAAATAAAGATTTGGTTTACTGGATCTCAGCTAATACAAGGGCCAAGATTACAATTCAGACCATTATTTGGTAGAAGCAAAACTTAAGGAATGTCTGTCTGTAACAAAAAAGAAATCAGGCGGTCATGTTAGAAAGATATGATGTAGAAAAACTGATGGTGAATGTATGGATATCGAATTGAAATTTTTAAATAGGTTTTTTGCCCTAAAGCGCTCAAAGGATGAGGAGGAAACCATGACTCCAGAGAAAGTGGGGAATTGTCAGGAATAATATTAGAAATGCAACTAACGGTAGTGTAGGTTTTTACAAAGAGTAGGGAGGAACAACGATTTGACAACAAATGTTCAAAATTAATAGAGAAGAGAATCAAAATTGTATAGAGTTTATATACAATCAGCAACACCAAAAGGAAGGCCAGTGCCTTATCGGAAAACAAAGAGTATTTAAAGGGTAATGTTAACAAGATAAAACAAAATTGCAAAAATTTGAATATCAGGGAATGTTTTTAGGCAAGTAGATGGAACGACTACTTCAGGCATATTTAAATGTTCATGAAGGGTCCAAATTGGGTGAGGGTGTCAAGCTCCATAGTGCTGAGCCACTAGTCTTAGATCCAAGTATTAGTGAAGTCAAAGAAGCTATTAGGAAGGTGGTGAAAATTTAGTAATAGAAATTAATAAATTGCTTAGTTCTGTGCGGAACCATTAGGTTTTACCACAAGAATAGTAGGAAGGTATTATAATACCCATTTTCGAAAAGGGGGATAGAACTGAGTGTAATGACTAAAGAAGTATCTCAACATGCTAGAGAATTTTATTTAAAATAATTTTAATAAAAATGATGCCGTTTGCAGAGGAAATAATCAGGGATCATCAGTGGGGATTTTGATGAAATAGACCAAAACAGATAAGTTTTTTACTATTCAGCTAATATTAGAAAAAAATAGTGGGAATACAACATGACAGTTTATCAATTATACATAGATTAAAAAAAAAGCCTAATATTCAGTTAAAAGAAATAAAACTATAGGAAAGTTTAGATAAGTTTGGGTTACCCAAAAAAGTGTGTCAAGCTAATTGAGATATGTTAGACTGATGCAGGTAGATGGGTATGGGTTGAATGCCACTTATCAGATACTTTCGAAATACATAAGGGGTTGAAACAAGGAGTTGCACTTTCCCCCTATATTACGGATTTTATTGCTCAAGAAAAACCCAATGAAATTCATCGACCCTGGCTGGCTTTGAACCCACTAACATCGGGTCTTGAGGCGAGTGAGCAGTTTACTCCCAAACCATGAGGTCAAGTAGATTTAATTGCTTTACTTACACATATATATGTTAAATTTCCATATTCTGCTATTTTATTTTATCAAAGCTTTTATCAAAAAGTGACAATTTAATATTATTACAATTGGGTGACCTGGTGGTTGAGGGGTAAGATGATACTTTTGTGCTGGAGGACCGGGGTTCAATCCTCAGTCTCGGCACAGATTTATTTGACTGCCAAACCCTTCCTTCACCTCTGACATGTATATTAATCACAAATTGTGAATATGTGGAATGCCAGGCCTCCACTGTGATTCGGATCCCACATTAAACTGCAGGTCCTCCATTTTCATCTCACAGTCACCCTACCATTACACATTAGCGTAAGTGCTTATAACCCAAATGGATAGTAATACATGGTGATAATAATACAATCCTAATTTAGAATCAGAAAAAATAGATTATTTATCGGTTGAACCTTGGGTACATTTGTGTAAAGAGTTAAGTGTATATTAAAAAGTAAATTTGTAAACGCTATTAACAATGTGACTAGTATGCTACACATAAGATGTGTTAAGGTTTTTGAAAGACATTTTTATTTTTGAAAACTCTAGTTTTGATCTATACATACATATTCTGACTAAGTGGACTAAATTAATGTACATTACAAGGATGTATGTATGTATGTTTATGCCAGAAGCTCATTGCAAACTAATATTAAAAAGCGTTAGTAAAATAACTATTACAATGTGGCATTGTATCACAGCTTGTACCATCTTTCATATAATTGTCGAAAAAAACTGGCATACACAAACACTGAACATTTATTGCTTAGTACACATTCATTTTAATTTGAAGCTTACAACTAGAGATATATAGGTACAGTGAAGTTAATAATAATAATGTTACAGATATCAGTGATTCAAAACTGAATTTTACTTTTGTATATTGGTGGGTGGCCTGTTGGTCCATGGCTAAGGTGTCAGATTTCTGTGCCGGGGGTCCGGGGTTCAATCCTCGGTCCCGGCACAGATTTATCTGATTACCAAACCCTTCCTTCACCTCTGACAAGACGTGTTAATCACAACTTGTGAATGTGTGGAATGCCAGGCCTCCATCGTGATTCGGATTCCACGTTAAACTGTAAGTCCTCCATTTCATCTCACAATCACTCTACCATTACACATTATTATAAGTGCGTATAACCTGAACGAGTAGTAAGACGCGGTGCTACTAATAATAATGTATATTGGTCCTCTATTTGGAATAGTATTCCACAGATACACAACACAATATTTAAATTCACATACATTATAACCACAAGTAAACAAATAGAATCTCTCTTATTTATGAATAATTCAGTCAATTTTTACTAACTTTGTTGCTCTTATCAACTCCTAACAATTGTGTAACTTTCTCCATACTAGTCCAAATCTGATAAATCTAAGATGAAGAAAAAGAGACAACTCTAAAGGAAACTTGAGTCTTCTTACTCCATAATCTGTAATTTACATGATTCATGGAAGCAGGATAATAGTCATGATCACTTAATCTTGAAGGCCTTACACCTTGCAGTTATCCAGGATGGTGTTCAGTTGACATTTCTGCCGAGTATTCTTTTTCCGCTCTTAAACACCGCCCTTTGAATTTGGGGTTCATTTAGCTGGGTGGTTGGATTTTTTTAGAGCATTACATCTTACCGCCTGTTCAGGTTATACACCTATGTACTAATTACACTAATAATCTAGGGAAGAGGAAGGTTGAATTTATAGGAAGTGTACCCACATTTATGTGGAAGGAGTGTAAAACCATTTAGGAAAAACCCTCTTCAGTACATCCAACCAGGATCAAACCCTGATCTCCCTGTCTTCAGCAGTCTAGCCTATAACAAAAGTAGCGACCTAGGACCATGCGGCCACCGAAGCGGGTGATTTCCTGTCGAATTTTTTCTTCTAAGTAATGCTATTAAAATCATTTAGGAATAACTACTTTCATTACACCCGAGTGGGATTCAAACTCCTTTCTCCTTGTGATCGATAGTCTATAGTCAATAGATTAAAAGTGTGACACCTTAAAGACAGTGCGGCCACTGAAACAGGTTAAGTGAATGCTGTTTCTTAGTTAATTCCATTCGATCTACATATTCTTGCCCACCGTAACCCGCGTGATTTGGCTACCCTAACATTGCTTGGTGAGGAGTACGAGTACATACTCATTATTATAACCTCCACCACACTATTAAGTTCAGCCCTCTTTGAACCAAATATTTTGTTTTGAAACACACTAAATTTCTTTTTGATTAACTAGACACAACATGTTGGTAGTCGTCTTCAAGTAAAAATGTCAAGTACCATAATGTTACTTTTCTTGAAATTCAAAACAAAATCGAGTGCAGAGAAATGTAGTTTGGTCATATGTGCACAAAGTACCTTTATCTTTGAATAAATGCCTGACAAAGGGCAAAATTCAAGCGAGAGCAATACATGTAAACTTGCACTGAAATTATTCTGTGTTATTGTATGATATGAAAACACCTATCTCACCTTAAGGGTCAAACATTTCTTCTCTTGGTGTATTTCCTTCAAACAAGTATTTTTATTATTGGAGTATTGGGGTGTACTTCCTATAATTTTAACTTGTTAGTAATCTTCCTTTCTTGTATTGTTGATTATATTTGGGTATTACCTACATTTAAAGTCTTACACTACTATGGTATTTACATTTTATTATATAATGCTTTAATTATATACATTAATTACATCAAATAAGTAAGTGATAACAAATTTCAGTTTCCTTTTATTATATAAAATAATAGAATGTTATAAAAAATAATTGTATTATTTTATAAATAGGATATATGTATCAAAAGAGACCATAAAATGTATTTTTGTCCGTCGCACGCACACACACATACACAAACACTAGCCCTACAAAAGTGTTCCTTAGTGTAATATGTATGTAATATGTCCATCTCGGAGGGTGAATTACTTCACTGTAATCAATCAAGCATTCTTCCCATCCTGTGTGTCAAGCTCACCTAGTGCTTGGAAAAACATCTGGTTTTGTTCTAAGAGAAAAAACAATTACATATACAGTTATTTACACTTATTTTAAAAACCACCTAAGGTACAGATTGTTTCCATTAAAAAAAAAACATATAAATTTGCTCCTACTTCAACAGCTTTGATAGGTTTGTAAGCAAATGTGAAAAATTGCCAGTAATTTAAAATAAGTAGGATTATCTAGAGCTACAATGTAGCAGAGAAGCGCCAAATTAAAAAATGTATACTGCAGGTAAAATTATAATAGAAGTAGAAAATAATGTATTTAAAATATGTTTAGTTTAAAAGAGGATGGCAGAGTTAATTATTGGCTAAAACACACTTTTATGGCAATATTAACACCATGTTGGTGACCTGGCGGTGTAGGGGTAAGGTGTCAGACTTCTGTGCTGGTGGCCGGGGTTCAATCCTTGGTCCCGGCACAGATTTATCTGATTACCAAACCCTTCCTTCACCTCTGACAAGACATCTTGTAAATGTGGGGAATGCCAGGTCTCCACTGTGGTTAGGATTCCACGTTAAACTGTAGGTCCTCCATTTCATCTCACAAATCACCCTACCATTACACATTAATGTAAGTGCGTATAACCCGAACGGGTATTATTATTATTATTAGCACCGCGTCTTACTACCCGTTCGGGTTATACGCACTTACGCTAATGTGTAATGGTAGGGTGATTGTGAGATGAAATGGAGGACCTACAGTTTAACGTGGAATCCGAACCACGGTGGAGGCCTGGCATTCCCCACATTCACAAGATGTCTTGTCAGAGGTGAAGGAAGGGTTTGATAATCAGATACATCTGTGCCGGGACCGAGGATTGAACCCCGGCCGCCAGCATAGAAGTCTGACACCTTACCCCCTAGACCACCAGGTCAGAATGGGTAGCGGTGCTATAATAATAACACCATGTTTATATATAGGCCCTACAATACAAATACTATTTTAAAATTATTTAAATACCTTCCAAAAGTTGGTAGTTGTCAGTTATTGTTTCTAAATCTGTCCGTATGTTTCTAAGCAAACTCAAAAACTTTGTCATTATAGATTTGGTTTTGATCAGTGCTTGAAGTTCAGCATTCAATTCATCCTGAAACAAAGCAAAAATATTAATAAAAACCATACTGGTATAAAATAAATGGTCACAGGCCTACTTTTTCATTTTAGTTATAGTTAAAATAAAAAAATCAATAAACTCCCTTTAACTTACACCTAAATGATTTTTTTTTTCAAAATAAGTAGGCCCTATACAGTATTATTATTATTAGCACCACGTCTTACTACCCGTTCGGGTTATACGCACTTACGCTAATGTGTAATTAAATGGAGGACCTACAGTTTAATGTGGAATCCGAACCACGGTGGAGGCCTGGCATTCCCTACATTCACAAGATGTCTTGTCAGAGGTGAAGCTATACAGTATTGTTTACTATGTGAAACACTCCCCAGATAACCATTTTGAATAAAATCGCTAGAGCAAGGGCATAGAAGCTAATTTTTCTATGGGGGTGTGCTAGTAAATTTTACCATACCTTTAGCCAACAAAGGGACCCCTCCTGACCCCACCCTTTCTATGTCCTTGTCCTAAAGAGCCATTTTTAGAACATTTTATAGCACAGATTTATCTGATTGCCAAACCCTTCCTTCACCTCTGACAAGACATCTTGTGAATGTGTGGAATGCCAAGCCTTCACCATTGTTCGGATTCCACGTTAAACTGTAGGTCCTCCATTTCATCTTGCAATCACCCTACTATTACACGCGGCAATAATAATTGTAGTTGAACATTTTATAAATCTGTCATCAATAAGTGTTACAATGTAAAGAGCTTATAACTTAGCTAGATTATTTTTTTTACATCCATTACTGTTTCCAGCCTGTGGCTTGAGTCATTGTTTTATTCAAGTCATATATTTCCTACTATCTGCTTGCTATACCTGTCATAGTATCATATGCCTTATAATCTAACTTAAGACTAAGGCAGGCACAACATCCAGTCCTCAGCCGTTAATTTATCAATGTGAAAGGGTAAACCCACATTTCACCAATGATTAATTTTTCGTCCATGCTGGAAATCCAACCTAGTACCCTTAGTTCAGTCGACAGACAAGCTACTGACTATTCGGATACAGCCAGGGATAGGCAGGTGGTGTACGTTTGTAATTTGTTAAAAAATTAGCAAGGACCTGCTGCCTCTGTAAAAGGTAAAATTATCTACATTATACAAATTAAATAGTATCTGCCACAATCACAACTCATTTAGTGGCCAAAAAGATTCAGACAGCAGAACCAATACTTTTTTTAATGTAAAACAATTATCTAAGTTTTAAATATATTTTTTATGACATACATTGGTTTTCTCCATTTTAAATCTAAATCACTTTACTCCAGTTCCAACTTTTCAATCATATTTTAGATCAGATATTGAAGAAATTAAATGCACAATCCATAGACCCGAGTCAACAATCCTTGACATTTGACCCAAAAAAACTACAATCTAGTCACTCAATAATCAATATAGATTTAAATAATTATGTTATTTTAATTCGTCAACTGAACTGGGATAACTGACAACTTCAAAAGGATATTTTAGACTCTGGTCTTGACTGTAAATTTAATTAGTATAATTTTAACTAGTAAATATTTCGTAGCGCTACTTACATTTTTATATCAAGATTCGTATATGTAAAGTATGACCCGTCTACTTTCACCGTGTTTAGTTCACCAATAACTGTTTACAACAGCACATTATAGTTTTATATCCAAATCGAAAAAAATAAAAATAAAAAATAATCAAATTATTGAAAACTACCTTCTGGTTCTATGTAGACATTTTAATATTCTAAAATATCACCACTACCAAAAGTGGCTTAATTAAATGCTACACTACACATGACCCGTAAAATCTCTGGTGGGAATCTGTGCATTGATTATTTAGGCTAGTTCCTAAGAACGCGTCTTAACAAGGGGTAGATCATAAAAGGGATTATGATTGTAAACAGTTGATGAATAGTATAAAGTTTGCAAAACATTTATCCTCAAGTAATCTAAAGAGTCTTTCTCCTTCATTTACGGACCTTTTTTCCACAATTTGACGTGACTTGGGGAGCAAGCAGACTGACACGTTGTGCAGTATGGTTTCTAGACGGTTGGCCCTCTCATTCAAGTCCAATTTTAACTCTTCTTTGGCGAGAGGCAGTTGTAGCCGTCCATCCCATTTCTTCTCTTCTTTTGCCAACTCTTGCTGCTCTACGCATAGAGCACAAGGAGTAGTAACTGCCATCTGCTTTATTTCTACTTTCCATTGTTCTAGACGGTTATAAATCTGTAACAAATGTGTGTGTATCTATATATTATATATAATGTGGGCCTTTATGGCATGTGTTTCCACAATAGTTATATACTACATGTGTTGTTTCAAAGATACATATTCTAGAAATGCTATATGCTACAAGTTTAAATAGATACGTTTGAAAGTAAAAAAAATAAATCAATTTACAAACTAAGTATTAATTTTTCCATGAATGTTTCCATGTTTTCCATCCATCCAAATAATTTTTATAATCCATTAAAAAAAATGAATTGCGTCCGCCCCCCCCCCCTTCCTTCCTTTTCCAAATATCCACCATCCTATTTTACGTTATCAAATTTCCTTTAATTTTTATCTTTTCCCCCAAACATTTCCCTTATTTTAATGTTTCCAATACTTTTAAACAAAGACCTCTGATAAAAAAAAGATCATAAATACTAGTCAATACTTCGTATATTCGGGGAGGATAAAACAGTTGAAGTATAACATTTACGTTTGGATGAATAAATGTATTATACTATTATTTATACAGAAAAAGTGGCAACTTGCAAAGTCTTAAGTGTATTTAATACCCACTAATCCTAGTTTTAAATAATTGTTTTATGCCCTCGATATCGGTGCTAAGAGTCTTTAGAGATTCTAACATAAAGTTTTGATTATTTTTCTATACACCAAACCGTAATTGAATTTATTAAATGAGCATTACTAAATTATAACTATGTTGCTGCCTGACTCCCCTTGGGCGCTTCTTATCAGGGTGGTTGATGGGAAAGGGGAGGGAGATATTGAGATACATTAATTGGAAAATGATTTTTAAGGATTTTGTTTAAAAAAGTTCTTGATAAAGTACATAACAAAAATATAAAAATTATGATGTCATTTCTAAATAAGAGATGTGTTGGAAGTGAGAACATCGTGTCTGCACCTGTCCTACAGTAAGTAGGACCTGGGTCGATGCCCGAGAGGTCCACTTGCCACGCTCATTCATGCCATTGAATTGTGGCTTTCGTACATGGCTCATACGAATCAATTAACTTGTCATGTTCCCTGTCCCTTATAGGCGATTACTTATCCGTATGGGTAACGGAAAGAGAATGGGGAAGGACAAAATAATAGTATTGAAACGGATTTTAAATGGGTTTTATTATAAAAAGTACTAACTTATATGGGTAACCATTAATAATTATACTAATGTGATGGATATTTGTCTAAAATAGTATAAAGGTAGGAAGAGAAACGACCAAAGTTTTTAAGTGTAACCATTGTGTCAGTAACCCACGTTTTAATCGAACTTCATTAGTTCCCGTGTCAGTCCCTTTGTACTTGCCTTACTCTCCCCTTCATGCCTTGGCATGACTAACCCAACACTCAGTTCTAAGTTCGCTTGTACATAGCACTGGTGTTCATTGTCTAGCTGTTGTTCTATGTGGCTTCCACCCCCAAAACCATAATGATAAAAGTCATAGCAACAGAAACAACACAATACAATCCACCCAATCAAACCACTGGGAATCGTCGAGCTGATCTATTTAACCCCCTCGATGATTAAGATCTGACCAATCAGAGGCATTTACGTAACAAATACGTTGAGTGGACATTATGAACTTAAATAAACAATGTTATTGTTTGGTATTATTTGTTTATGATGCTGTCACTAGATGGTTTACTTTAACACTGTTTTAGATTTCATAACGAGTGCAAGAGGTGATTTTCAGTAAACATTCTTAAAATTTCACAAATTGTACTACTGGTTTGATTCTCTAAGACAGTGACCCGAGATCTGGCTTACGACATTAAGACAGTCTGCAAGCATAACGATATCCGAGATTCCTAGCCTATGACTTATTAGCTCCTTGATACACAAAATACTGACTTATTAAACCAATAGGAGGAGGTATATTTCCCAAACAATCAACAGAAATGGGGTCTTTAAGTCCCAATAATTATTGTTTTATTACGTGCAGTAATAAGCATATTCGGTACTAAAATAATTAAACAATTTTGGCGGTCTACTTCAGAAATATTTACATTACCAAACAAGCAAGATAGACAAGTTGTCAGCAAATACACCTGCTGTAGTTACTACTTTAATATTCAATGCTGAACTGTAAATAATTTTATTTGGTTTGATCATTCATGGTTGGTATTACCTAGAACTAGAAGACAGTGAATTCTAAATCTACAGCAAATTGAAGCATCTTGAGGCAAGCTTTTAGAACAAAGTGAGGTAACCTTGACTTGCCTTTCTTTTTTAAGCAAACCCGGTATTTAGGTCCGAAGATATCAGCTAATCCTTTTTAGTGTGCCATGTTTGTTGAACTTTATATTTATAATAACGTCGATAAAAACTTCAGCACGAGCCAATATTACGACATAAGTGTAGGCCTACTATTATAAACAAATTACGAACGAGTTTCATTAAAGGTTATTATGTCACTCTTAAAATGCTTGGTTCAACTTAAGGTAGCGTCATTTACAACAATGGCCATAACTAAGAGTTTAAAAACAACAACAACAACAAAAAGGAAATAGTTTATTTCTCTTTTAACTGGCTCGTAAATTTTGGTCAATTTGTGGGAAAGCTAGCTCAGCGATAGAGTTTGCTAGAGCACTTGATCCTGACTCGAGTGGTCGAGACTCGAGTTTTAGTACAATTCAGGTGATGACACATTCCTCTTAGTTACCCGTTTCATTAGATATAAGTTTCCACATTAGGATAAAGCTACGATCTTTGACGATTACTTCAAGGAATATAATATGACACTTATCCGGATTGGCATTTGCCCGAAAGTGGAATTTAGTTTAATTTCCATGAAACAGCAACTAACGGCGAGTAACCTTAGAAGTCTGAAACTAGGATTATTGTAAAGAGTGACACTTGCGCAGAGGCTATAAGTGGTGAAGAGAGGGTCGAGAGGGGGTAGGAAGAATTCAGCTTGTTGATATTGTCTGCTCACCAGTTAGTTGCCGCCAGTGAGTCAAGGTTGATAGATTTCTTCATCGTGGTTCACTTGCTCTCAGCTTTCATGTAAGTAACCAAAACCAGCAAGGGTAAGTTATTGTTGATTTCGAACGGATATATAGTGGACTACACGAACAAGGAGAATGCCACTTACAGGCGTTGTGTAAATAATAATAAGAACTGTGTAAAGGGCGTATTTCCACTAAAACCATACAGTTTCAGGAGAGCAATGTCACAGTTGTGTCCCAGACGTAGCAGCGAACGAAGTTAGAAAGCAAATGGCCAGTTCCAGAAAACAAGCGAGGGAAACAGATGACTCAATCTCAAAAATTTACACAGAAGTTGGCCAGCTATTTAATCGTAGTTGCGACTTTGTGATGGTGATGCCAGCACAGACAACAATTATTGCATCGTATTCGGAGGAAACAATTGAGTCCAATAAAAGATTAGGCTCATGCAGGAGATGCCAACTTAGCTCAACAACTGTTAAATATGAATGAGGGAGGAGGTTTCCTTCTTCAGCATGATAACAGTGGGCCTCAGGACAGGATTTTAACGTTTACCAGCACAAAAGGAAAAGTTGCCTTGTTGACATCATCTTATTCTTTTTTTTATACTGACGGAACATTAAAAAGTTCAAGTAAGCAGTTTGGGCAGATATTCACTACTCACGTTGATCTGGGAGGTTCTTTGGAAGAAACAAATACCATCCGTCATCAATAGACTTCTGCCGAACCAGACACGTGAATCTTACGGCAGATTATTTATAGCTGTGAAAAACTGCTTGTCTGGCTGGAATCGAGAGTCTGTTGTTACTGATTTTGATACTGCCATTATTCAGTAAGTACATTTTTTTTTCTATCAGCAAATATTGTAACTATCACTTCAACCAGTGTCTGTGGAGTAAAGTGCAAGCACTTGGTCTAGTGACTGGGTATAGCGCAAACGAAGTTCGCCTTCATATTCGAATATGTGGTGCATTGACACACGTACCGCTAAATAAGATGTTTGGTAATGCATACAAGAAGACGTAGAAATTAGAGTAAGGCAGCCACCTTAGGCCTAACCGTAAAAAGACACAAAACAAAAAAACCGAATGAAAATTAAAAGGAGAAAACAAATAGGCCTAGTAAACTACATAAAGAAAAATATTTGACGAGCTTACTAAACGTGAAAAATTATAAGGGAAACAAAAAGTTCGTTCACGGTAGGAGTTTACCTGGGAAAGGACTTTTTTCCCTACCTAGAAATCTATTATATAGTAGGATATTGGTAAGAAAAAAGACCTTTCAGAGGTAAACTCCTACCGTGAATGAAGTATAGTAACTACCTCTACGTGGTGTTCACTGGAAACGATATACTATCGACTAAGAGTATCTTAAAATAAAAATATATATGAATATATAAGAACAGAAGAAATAAAAAAATAGGTCATTACGGGCAAGTGTCACAACCCGATATGGGTTCACAACCAAGTTCGCTGTGTGACGGGTGGTTCCACGCAAGTGTCATTCAGCACTTGTGTTCCGAACCCACTTCAAGCAATTTACCGTACATGAAAAATATAACAGTTTTTCAAAACAAACAAATTAATTGAATTAGGCTAATTATTAAAGGAGAGGCTTCATGTCTGTTTTACATAACGCTCACCTGGCTATCCTCGTCTTCTAAAGGGTAATACAACCGGTAAAGCTCCAATCCTACCAAGGACTCTCTGTCCTGTAGGTAAGACAAGACGTTCAGTAGTTCGTTAATTCTGAATTCGATGGCAATTAAGTGCATCTCGACGTTGGGTAGCGAAACATGTGTGTTGTCCCCTAGCTTCGTGAGCATGTGACCCCTGTCGCCACCAAGGAGAGCGAAGATGGTTTCCAAACCTTTCATGAGTGTCTCCATCTTTTGCTCGCACCCCGCTTTCTTCTCGTTGGCTTTGTTGGTAGCGCTCCGTGACTCCTCTAAAAGTACCTTATAACATATTTACATTGTTGGATCAAGATGTATTCTGTATCAACTGCTAGAATAGCCCACATACTCTTGAAATAATTTTCTAAAGGGTCGAGGCCAAAGTTAGATTCACACACCATGATCTACTGATACAAAGATTCTGTGTGTTTGGCCCAAGATGGACATATTTTTATCTCGTCAATCTGTTGTAATTAAAATTCAGTTTCTTTATATGCCTATTAATGCGTTAAATTGGGTAGGCATTCTTTAAATCAGTAAAAAGACTTTTTTAAATTTTGTATAGCCTGTGAAATCTAATAAACTACCAATAATATCCGGTAGATTCAGATAAATCAATATTTATGAGTATGTGAATATAGTATGTATATAGTTATTCCTATTTTTAAATGTACTTATAAAATGTGTGTAGCAGTTTTTATCTAATCATTTGGATCTAATATGCAGGATTAATAAAATATAAAACAAATATTTAAAAAAAAAATATTACGAGTTTAATTATTAGCATTCATTGAGGGTTTGCTTAAGCCACAGTGTGATGAAATAATTTAATACTTAAATCATTTATTAACTACGCACAAGTTTTATAATAATATTACCTAGGCCTAGAGTAAGATTAATTAAAAATCAAATATATTGTTTCATTACCTATCTAATATAAAATACAAATAAGTTAAACAAGCTATCTAAGAAAATGTTTAATATCTGTAAGGCCTAATGAAATAATATTTAGTATACCACCTAATGAAACGTGCCTCTAAGACGAGTCAATAATATTACACATTGGTACGAAATTAGGCTGATTAAGATAAATGCGTTGCACTAATCGTTTCTTTTAATTCTTCTAATATATATAGATATATTTTAGATTTATTCGATGCCATCCTTAACAGAATACTTTGTCGAAAATATAATGTATTAGGCCTGTACTAGTAAACAATCAATTTACCCCTGCGCCCCTTCCCACTAACCAACCACACAATTATTAAGAATGGGTGAATGTTAATTGGCTTTAGAAGGTGGGTTTTATATTTAACGGGAGTAAAAAAATGTAGCCTATCAGTATAATCGAGTCAAAACTTAGCAATAATCATATCTTGGCAAATGTTTCTTCACCTAACTTAATGGGAAAGTTTTGAAAGACTTTGGCAGAGCATTTACAAGGAGAACCAACAGAATAGGTTTAAACTTGTGCTGAAACTAATTGTATTAATTAATTGTATAGTTTGTGAAAACACCTCACCTTTAAGTCAAACATTTTTTCTCTGTGACATTGTTTCTCTTGTCGTATCTTCTGCCAACAAGTTTCCGTATCATTATTAAGACACTGTATGCTGTGTTCAATTTTCTGCACTTCTTCGTTCAATATGATCACGTTAGTATATAAAGAAAAATTGCTTTCTTCTTTTTTCTGGAAGTCCCGTATTAGTTGTTTAAGATCTTTCTCTCCAGTCAAATGAATTATTTTATTAATAAGGACCGTGTAGCGTTCTACCATGTTAATCTCTTCTGCAAACTGTTTCTCCCGCTTTAATCTAATACGTTCTTCCAAATTATTCAACACGCGCAAAGAATTCTTGAAAGCCATAAATTTATGGAATTTGATGTAGTCATCTTCCTCCCTAATTAAATCATTAATTTCATTGCTCACCATCTTCGTCTCTTCAAGTTCATTACATTTAAGTTTCTTTAACTGCTTACAAGCCTCTTCTCTTCTACAAAATGTCAAAATCGCCTGTTCGTTGAGGCTACTAATAAACGTAATACCTTTAGTGTACAGAGTAACAAGAGATGAATATACTGCGTTAAAGTTGTGCCTTTCTTGTAAAAGGAAGGTGATTTCGTGCCGTAAACTTTTGTTTTCTGATAACATGACGCCGAATTTATCATGCCCAACTTCCAGGCGACATTTTAACCTGTTTAGCAGATGCTCATACTCAACAGCTCTAGCCAGGATGGCATGCTCGCTCATTTTGTCCTTCACTTTCACTCTGTTCAGTTCTTTCTCTAATTTAATGATTTGTGTCTGAAGCTCCTTCAATTGCGTCCTTTCAATTTTGATCTTACTTTTGTATTGTTCCATATGGGCTAGTCTATCTTTGATTACTGCCTTTATTTCGGCCGCTGCGGCTTCTTTCCCGTTAGATCCAGCGACTCGCGCGTTCGTCAGTAAATCCTCGTTCTCTGACTCGAGGAACCCTATCATCTTTCTTTGTCTTTTGAGATACATCTGGGCCATATCCATTTTATATTTGTCGCTGATGCGTAAATTAAAATAATGACGCTGTAAATCCTGGAGTTCTTTTTTAGCAGTATGTAGCTCGAGATTGTAGACACGTTGCTGTTCATCATTCATGATTGTTTTCAAGAATACTCTTTGTTAATAGTAATAATTTTATTTAAACTTAACTTTTAAATATATACACAACTTACTTATAAAAACACAACCAAATATCTCATTATGCTCGAAGAAAATCTTGTGGAGTCCAACTAATAAACTAAATAAATAGGTTATACTCCAACAATCATACAAATAACTAAGAAATACTTTATTTTCGAATTCGTTTACTATTTCCATGGAGGATATTTAGAAAATATGGCTTGAATATATTAAGATATAATGAAGAGCTATTTTTACCTTCTTTGGTGTTACACAGAACCTACCAAGGCATGCAAAGGGATCTTGCTTAGTAGGCCCACCTTGACTTGGGACTTTAATTGACTCGTTTTCAGCGTGTCATTGGTTCGATATAGCTTTTTGTCAAGAGGCACCAAGTGAAAAATGTATTTTTGTTAGTTTAAATATAGCGTTTGCTTCATTACTAAACTTCGTTAACAGTAGCTTTGGTCTTTTATGAGAGTTGAAACCCTTCTGAAAACAGATTTCGCCTCACAAATATGTTTTATTTCAACAGACGCCTCCCCCCCTCTGACTACCCATTCAGACTATACTAGTAAACATTGGTTACGCTAGTGTATTAGGGATGAGGAGGGTAGAATGAAGAAGGATATATACCCGTATTTGCGTGAAGTTAGTGTGATAAACCATTTAGGAAAAAATTCCCCCAGTACACCCGGTTGGGATTCCAGCCTCGACTCCCGATCACCGTAAAACTAGACTAAATAAGTTTGAATTTAAGACCACAAGACTGACGTGGGTGACAACCCACATAAATTCATTTAATTTTACAAGGCGATACAAAATATTTGCGGTTAGTATGCATGTATAATATACATAGATTACTTTATCAAGTTTTTAACAGTATTAAACCTGCTTCGGTGGTCGTATGGGTTCTCAAACTTTTGAAACTGAATTAGTCCTTTTGCACCAGAAAAAATAGATATTTGTTGCCTCAAAAAATTTTCACGAATAATATAAACATTCAATAACGACAGTTAAATTTTACAATTATAAAACAAACGGATAACGTCACATTTTCTGGGTGCACCTTTGGCAAATGTCCTTTATTCAGATTTGAAAAAAATAAGTACAAAAATAGCAAACTTAATTACTGACACTATTTTATAGTGTGAAAAACAAATAAAGATTCTAAAATTGCCTCGTGGAGTCTGAAATAACTATGGCAGAGGCAAGTTTTGAAAACGCTGTTCTTAGAACAAAATATCGCAATATACTTAATTGCTGATGACGGGGAGATAAGAGTTAGAATACCGGTCGGGTGTAGTGAGGGTGGTTTTCCTTAAATCATTTTACACTCTCCTTATACTAAAATACGGATAAACCTCCTGTAAATTCAACCTTCCTAATCCTTAACACACTAGCGTAATTAGTACATAATATGTTTATAACCCGAACGGGTAATAAAATGTGGCGCTAAAAATGGTCTGAAAAGGACAACCTTAACTAAAATAAATATCAAATGTTATCATTACTAATAGTTTAAGTATACATGTCTGGGCTACATTACTTGTCCAGATGAGATGATGATGATAATGATAATGATGATGAGAGTGAATATGAAAGTGTGGAACCAGTAGAAGATTTTTAACCTTACTTGAGCCTATTAAACCAGACCCTGGTGGCCTTTGGGGTAATTCCCCTGTCGGGAAAAATCACCCATAGTACTAGCCGGGAATCGGACCCGCGACCAGGTAGCCAGGCGCGCTGACTAATGAACAACGGGGCTGTTATTACTAATAACAATTAAGTAACTAACATCAGATGACGTTTAGTTTTTAATGATCATAGTTCACTATTTATAGCAGTTCAGTACTACAGAATCTACTGTACTTGATTACTCTATGGGATTAGGAGCTCGAAAGTTCACATCCGCTGTACTATGGGAACTTGATACAACTTGAACTAACACCCTTGTTTGTATAGTTCATTACAATACATCTTTGATATCATAGTGATTAGATATGGTGATAGTTATTTGACAGTTTAAAAAAAACACTTCAATATTACTTGTGTTCTGAAATCATACGTGGGTTTATCAGAGATTAAGGTTGGGAATTTATAGTCTTCTAGATATCATCATTTATTGTCTCATTGGAAAAGAAAAATATGCAGCGCGAACAAAGGTAAATATTTGGATGGTTACAGTAAGACTCATTATTTTTATATAAGTTTCAATTAAATGAGATGATAAATGTTTTAAATAATGTTAAAGGGTAGTTGTGAGGTCAGAATTAATATTTTTAACATTATTCTAAGTATTTTTTTATTCAATTTTAGCTCATATACAATAAACAATCGTACGTAAGAGATCTTTTTTTTTAATGCCGCGTCTTATTACTCGTTAAGGTTATATATACGCTCGTAAGGAGTTGAAACACGTTGTTTTCATTTATAACGTTTATAATCGAAACATAGTGAAAAGTGATGATTGCATAACGCGCAAAGTTGATTTAACTTGAGCTTATTATGTGTTATGTATGGAGTTGAACATAGACAACCATTGAACATGAGACGAATATCAGCTAACCTACAGTAGCCCCATGGCTTCTTTGGTGCTGACTGACAGCTTTAAAAAGTCACCAGACCGAATTACGTATCCCTACGCCAAACCAGATGATCTTCAAAAACGTGTGTTTAGCATCTGTCACTTTTGACAGTCAAAATTTAGGTATACACCTAAATGTTGACTGTCAGAAGTCAGCTGTGAGTTGTCAGTCAGCACCAAAGAAGCCACGGGGCTACTGTAGCATCGTGCTACGGTTTTCTGCAATATACTTAAAAAAAATAGATTTGAGGTCACTGAATCCATTTCACCACATTATTATTAATAATAACTAGCATAATACCCGTTTAAAAATCAACGGCTTCATTTCTGGTCGTGTAATGTGTCCTATTGGCATGTTTTTGATAATGATTGCGAATGGGAATAATTTTTTAGTGACCCTTAAAATCGGAGGGGTGCATTTTAATTACTAAATCAATAATAATTTACTCCAATGAAAGTGTGAAACTGTTTCCCAATTGAAGATTTAATCGTAAACAAAATTTGATTTATATACTTTTTGTTTTTTAGTAAATACCTTTGTTCTTCCCCCATATCCAATACAAAAAAGATTACCAAACCTTTCCTTCACGTCTGACAAGACATCTGGTGAATGTGGGGAATGCCAGGCCTCCACCGTGGTTCGGATTCCACGTTAAGCTGTAGGTCCTCAATTTCATCTCACAATCACCCTACCATTACACATTAGCGTAAGTGCGTATAACCCGAACGGGTAGTAAGA
>CABFOW010000040.1:43315-92496 GCA_902141385.1 Timema californicum | reverse complement strand
TTAAAAACCAATCAATCTTAAGGTGTGTTAAGGTTCGTGAAAATAAAATATATATTGTAAGATCGTTCCTTCCCATTAACTACTATTGTTTACCTATGTTGTAGAAATTGCATTGTATGTATAAATGTTAATTTTGAAAAATACATCTACATTGTTTTTCGAAATAAATCAAGACATCAAATAACGAGAATAACTTTGTTACATGAGACAGGGAAAGAATAAATAATTCAATGAATGTAGATAAGGTACATATGAGGAGTAGATTATTTTAAAAACATTATTTGTGTTGTGCCAGTACCATACAACGCCATACGGAAAGCTACATATGCTTCTCTATGTAATTCCACATATATTATATCTAATTATATCATATGCATCTATTACTTTTGATAGGTAATACAATTATCGATGAAATAATGTTTATGATAATAATAATGATTTTTGACAATGATGACCGAGTTTTCTAGAATAATACCACATTACATTATATTAATTCAAAGCTATGTATAATATTATTATTATTATTAGCACCGCGTCTTACTACCCGTTCGGGTTATACGCACTTACGCTAATGTGTAATGGTAGGGTGATTGTGAGATGAAATGAAGGACCTACAGTTTAACGTGGAATCCGAACCACGGTGGAGACCTGGCATTCCTCACACATTCACAAGATGTCTTGTCTGAGGTGAAGGAAGGGTTTGGTAATCAGATAAATCTTTGCCGGGACCGAGGATTGAACCCCGGCCGCCAGCATAGAAGTCTGACACCTTACCCCTAGACCACCAGGTCGCCATTAAATAATACAGTTGAATGCATGTATTGAACATATTGCCATGTTTATGTAACCTCTTTGTTTATATAAAGTACTGTACATTCATGTTTATATTTCACGTCAAAGGGTTGCTTACGACCAGAGGTTAGGGTGAGGGGGGCAACATAGAATTTGACTATAGAATTTAATAACAGCCCCCCTTTTTCCTAAAGATTGCAAATAATAAAAAAACCCGTAAAATATAGAAAATCGAACTATAATAATATAAAGCAGTAAAGACGTGTCGACTGAATAGTTTACATTGAAGGTCAGTTATGAAACTCAATATTCAAAAGGTAAATCGCAATACAAATTAAAAAGTGCTCATGCAATTACAAACGGTAAAAAATGACAGTAGTATTAGCTTCAATATATTAATTCCTTCTCTAAAGTAAATTATGGAGGGTCCAAGTTTGATTACCGGTTACTACCGGGGGATATTTATTAAAGGGGGAATAACTGCCATGGCTACCAGGGTTTGGAATTTTTAGGCTTAGGTTAGGTTAAGATCTTCCTTAGCTCCTCCCCATTATATCCACTTTTATCATCGCCTCACCTCACCGGGACATGGAAAGGGCCTCCACGGATAGGATGTACGGTTAATACCTTCAGGCGTTCCCTCAGCAACGGTACATTAGTACTGGGTGATCTGTCCTAAAATTGAGCTACGTCACGTCATAATTATTAAAATAGTTAATTATTATAATACTAATTAATTTTACTCAATTATCATCTTTATTTCAAAGGAACTTTCTCATTATTTATGTATTATTATTCTTTTTACTCATTTTAATTTTTCTCTCTAATGTTTATTGATAAAATATTTTCATCAATATTATCACACGTATTTAAAAATTATCTTATCTGTAACAGTGTACTGGTACTTCTGTCTATTATGTTTTGTGTATTTAGCTATTTTTTTTGTTCTGATTTGGTTTTACTTTTATTTCACGATAAATATCTATAAATCTCTTTTAAATCTTTTAAAATTTAAACCCATGTAAAATTTCCACTATTATAAATCCATAGTCCTATAAGTGAGCTCTAGCTCTTTGGATCATGTAATTTTTTATCAAATAATAAAATAAAAAATAAAAAAATAACGTAAATTGGAATGGTGGTACCCACAATAAAAATGATATAGGCGGCAAACAAAAGATTTCGTTAAAAAAATAAGACAACTGGTATACCCACTTCGGTGGCCGCATGGTCTATGGAGCTATTCTCGCAGTAGACTAGACTACCGACGATGAAGGGATCGAGGTTCAAATCTCGGTCAGGTGTACAGAGTTTATTTTTCCATAATGGCGTACCATTTCCCCAATACGAAAATGCTGGTACACCTTTTTCTAAACATAACTGTCTTATACAGTATAACAGGACCAGACGATCAATGCAATTTTAATAGTAACATAAAACTGCATGAATGTGAGTTTAAGGTTTTTAGAATACGTTGAAAATAGATATTAAAACAAGTTAATTGTTCAAATGAAGTTCCTCATCTGAAACGCGCCAGTAATACATTGTAAATGAGTGATCTTAGCTTACTTTCCTTGCCTGAAAGTGGATAGACGACGAACTTAAGGGACTGAACTTTCCTCAAAGTGTGAGACCAAAATATAACTCACATCGGTGGAGTCAGGGAATAAACGTCAAACTCATCTAGTCTGGTTCGCCAATGATGGGAAAGCCATGGTTTGAATGGGTTCTCACTCTAACCTCCACGAAAATGCGGGCACATTGCATATACATTCTACCTTCCTAACACCCTTGACCCATAACGTGTCTATAACCGTTAAAGAAAGAGTGATTCGTTATATTCAGAAAATAGCGACTCCACGTTAGAAGGAAGGCATATATCATTTAAGGTAGATTCTTTATTTTATGTATATAATTAATTCAGTTATAATATTATTCTTTTTGTTCATTTGGTACAAAATAACTTTTATTTTATAATTTAAAATGAAAATAGGTTTGTTCTGAGTCCCCTAATAATTAAGAGCGTGCGATGCCTATAAGTATAATTAAGTGCAAATAGCACATACGATTAGTAAGACGCGGTATGATAGTAATGATAATAATAATAATAATTAATAATTCTATTTAATTATTAAAGCTCTTTATAATTTTCTTTAGCACCTTATCTTACCACCCGTTCGGGCTATACACCTATGTACTAATTACACTAATGTGTTAGGGATTAGGGAGGCCGAATTTAGAAGAGGTGTACTCACATTTGCTTGGATATTGAGTGGAAAATTATTTAGGGAAAACCACCCTCAGTATACCGGGCTTAAATCGACCCCTGACCTCCATGTTTTCGGCAGTCTAGTCCATTACGAGACTAGAGCCTAGTAATAATAATAATAATAATAATAATATATGTAATCAAAAGAAACGTAAACAAATGCTAGTTAAAAAAAGGTAAAAAAAATTGTGTAGTCGTAATTCGATAAACCTGATAAAAAAAAACAAGAATAAATTAAATTTTCTAATTTTTTTTTAGCTTAAAATAATTTTCATAATTAAACCGTCTTCTTCCAAAATAGTTGGTTTAACCAAAATGACGTTTGATAATTTCTCAAATGATTACTTGAGAGTGAAGTGAAGGCTTTAGGCGATTATCTCTGGGAAGTACTGATTGTATAGATTGTTTGGTAGATAAATGGCGTGATATTTTCTCATGCTCTGTCAATGTACTACGTTATATAATCTACGCCACATGATAACATGTAGCTATGGAATATAATAAGAAATGTTTCATGTCTTGTATCCACTAAAATGTATCTGTTATTCTGTTTTTTTTTACTAGACACAAGAGAGAAAATTAAAATATTTTCACTTAGCTTTCCAGTTCTAAATAATTTTGTTTGAGAGGGCAAGCATCAGTGGGCACGCGGTTTAAATGTCAGACTCGCATATAATAGTTTGTATTATAGTAGAGATATGAGGAGAAATCCATAGTCATACATTTTATTTAAGAATCCACCTCCAGATGAACCCGACAGATATCCGAACCCCAACCATTTCATTAATGGCAACCAAATGCAAATAAAATCTAACACCTTATATTACACACTATAAAGGATGGACTTAGTATTCGGGGCGGTTATGATTTTTTCTTTCTTTCCAGTTTGTATCCATTCTCCATCTTGGATTATTTTTGGCTTTCTCGAAGATTATCAACAAAGAGTCAGACGGCTTGGAGGTTATTTCAGGTATCAGTTAAAACACCACAATCTTGGTTGAAATATTACCGATATCAAAAAAGTATCATATAATAGTTTGTAATATAGTAGAGATATGAGGAGAAATCCATAGTCATAAATTTTATTTAAGAATCCACCTCCAGATGAACTCGACAGAAATCCGAACCCCAACCATTTCATTAATGGCAACCAACTGCAAATAAAATCTAACACCTTATATTACACACTGCATATAAAGGATGGACTTAGTATTCGGGGTGGTTATGATTTTTTTCTTTCTTTCCAGTTTGTATCCATTCTCCATCTTGGATTATTTTCGGCTTTCTCGAAGATTATCAGCAAAGAGTCAGACGGCTTGGAGGTTATTTCAGGTATCAGTTAAAACCCCACAATCTTGGTTGAAATATTACCGATATCAAACAAGTATTGCCCAATATTACCGATATCAAACAAGTATTGCCCAATATTACCGATATCAAATAAGGATAAAGACAATTCAGGAAATGATTGTCAGCTTAATATAAATGTAAAACTATTAGAACAGTTGAATTATTTTATGTATCTGGGCAAAATGTTCTGTAAAAATGTAAGGCTATATGGTGAAATCGACAGACGGGAGAATGCATCTCGAAGAATAGTTGGATGTATGTGGACTATTAAAAAGAATGAAGCAGGATCGAAATAGCCGAATATGGCAGTATATAAAAGTGTATTAACGCAAAATTGTTTTATGGATATGAATCGTGTGTTTGTCAGGAGAAACACAAGAACAAGGTGAATGCGGTCAGAATGAGATATACAAGAAATGTGTGTGGGAAAACTCGTATGGAAAGAGTCAGTAATGAATGGGTGGTGATAGAGTGCGTATTGCTAAGGGATTACAAAAGGTCAATGTGAAAGAAGCGTGTTACGTTGGTTTGAACGTGTTGAGAGTGTATCGCCGCTTCTCCTATCAGATAGAAGCCGAATACAGTAACAAAGATATACAAAGAAGGATGGGTTGCATAAAACATAAGAGAGATGTATACAAGTTTAACAAATCAGTTTATTTAAATTAAAAAATGGATGAAGGTATTACAAATGGTTTGACGTGATCATATACAAAACATTCCATTATTTATTGATGGGGATCATATCAGTTACTTTAGACAATGTTGTCCAAATAGGGAGCGTAAGGTGTGAAGCACCTTGATTAGACCTGTTACCAAGACACGTCTTTATTAGAAAGGGTGTAACTCTTTAAAGTAGAACAAACACACATTTTAAAATGAAGGGGCGTCTGCCTTAACACAACAGTGACTTAAGGGGGATGGAACAATAGGTTTGAGGTTAAAAGGCAATACAAAACACTACTCTAGCCTTACGGATACTACACTTTAAACTGATAAGCATATTAAAGAACAATACCTAAATCTAGAAAGTCCTAGTTTAAAGAATTACAACGTTGGTAGTTAAATGAGAAAGCTAGCATGAGTTAACTCCATATTGAGCTAAGAGGTACAAAGGTTAAGTTCCTGGAACTGGAACTATACGTTTGCAAATAGTTAAAGGCGAGCTACCAGGAATCTAGGCTGTAAATATACTATCGCTGGTCTATTCCTCATTAGTACTGCCAGGTCATTCAATAGTATATTTAAATTTCAACACAAGTCTGGGGACAGACTATAACAACTTCATGCAGTCAAACATTAACTAATTCAAGAGGATTCTGAAGAGGGCCGGACAAAATTAACAATACCACGCGGGCCACTACTCTGGACTAGTAGCATTCCCACGAGTTGAACACCGTACAAAAGTACAACAATAGATATATTAGACACTGGTAACATTCATAGACCCAACTAGGTCATTGAAAAAAGTAATAATTTAACTGATCTGCCCTTTTTTACCGATTTAAAGGTAAGACCATATAGGACTTGGCAACACAGTATAGGGCGTCGGGTAGTTGCCCAAATATTTAAGACTATGTCATATGGACATAGCAAAACAGTTCAAAAATTCTGACATTCCAAAACCATGTCTTATGGACATAGAAAAACAGGTAAGAAACTCTTACATTCAAAGCTATGTTTTATGGACACAAAAAAAGGCTAAATAAACCTAGTCCCGCATGGGTGGCGTAGTTAGCTAATGCGCTAGTCGTGTTGAGCTCGACTGCCGAGGACGGGGAGGTTCGAATCTCGGTCGGGTGAACTGGAGGTTTTTCATAAATGGTTTTCCACTCTACCTCCACGCAAATGCGGGTTCACTTCTTCTAAATTCAACCTTACCAATTCCTAATCCATTAGCGTAATTAGTACTTAAGCGTATAATTCAAACGGGTAGTAAGACAAGGTGATAAGAAAAAAAAAACTAAACCTAACATATAAAATTAAGTCGTATGGACATAACTAACTGCCTACGAAGAACCTAACAAAAATACAAGATATTAAACCAAAATAGTCTGCGGCGAGGAGGAGAGACCGATGCGTCAAACGTCGTGACCACCGCTTGTACGTGTACTAGCCCTTGTTGACATCTAGGATGTTGCTACGGCGAGTCTTTAGAATAGAATACATCATATGAAGCGAGGGATGGAGGTCTTATACAAGTTGCACTTACGTGTTAGAAAAGGGAAACAAATAGCGCGAAGCATCAAATTGAAAAATAACACCTGGACACGGGAATCGAACCCGGGTGCCCAGATGTTATTTTTCAATTTTAAGAATATGAAATAGAGTGAAGTTAACCTTCCAGAAAAATTGAAACATCTATTGACGCTTGGAGACGGCCGCTAATGATGGCATTGGGGAGCGAGCAGTCTTAGCAGTTGAGTCTTACAAGCGAGCAAGGTGTCAATCTGTAGAGAAATTCCTCCGGGAACGTAGCCGTCTACTGGATCAGATTTCCTTGAGCCTGGCCGTTTCCAGCAACACGATTTCAACGAGAGTTTATATCTGACACATATCATTTGAATTTATTAGTTCTTGGATTTATAGTGATACTCATATAAATAGGGTATTTTGAGTGTACGTGCCAATGGGTGAGTGGCACGTTACAAGAGAATGAGTGTGGGTCCAGTGATGGAACAAATATATGAAGGTAGAGTGTGTGTGGATTAAAAAGGAAGAGTAGGCCATGCAATACGTGTCTAAATGTTGTAGACGAATTTGTGAAAATGAGAAACATTAAAGGTCCTTGCACACCTGCATAGTATCGTATACGTACGGTGCGTGGTTTTACATTCCGCTCTGAAAGCGGAAGACACGTACGGTACTGTCATGGCGGCCGTTGCCTACCCCCCACTACACCCTCTCAAACACTCCTCTCACACATTAGTAAGGTTTTTCAGCCATTGAAGAATCAAATGTATGTATATATACATGTATGTATGTATGTATGTATGTATATATGTATGTATGTATGTATGTATGTATGTATGTATGTATGTATGTATGTATGTATGTATGTATGTGTCTATTTATGTGTTTGTGTATGTATGTGTGTATGTATGTATGTGTATGTATGTATGTATCTATGTTTGTATATTTATGTGTGTATGTATGTATGTATGTATGTATGTATGTATGTGTCTATTTATGTGTTTGTGTATGTATGTATGTGTATGTATGTATGTATCTATGTTTGTTTATTTATGTGTGTATGTATGTATATATGTATGTGTGTATGTATCAAACGAGTACGTGTGATGGTAGAGAGGTTATCAGTTTGAACCTGAAGTTTTTATTGGTTACTTAAGATTTATGTAGTCAACTCTTTTTCAGACTAATTGAGTGTAAGGAAACATTATTTTTTCCTCTCTCTAAATTAAAACAATCCTGGCTCTGTAAATATAACGTGAACACATATGAATAATCTAAATCTGAGATATCCTGGAGGCCATTTCTATCTATAGTACATAATTTGGTTCAATCCTGTCAATTAGAACCGTCATATCTCCAGCCTACACCCATTTCTTCTCAGCACTAAATAAGTTACATTAGATGAGATGACCCGAGTGTAGATATCTATAGTTATGGATCTTGGTATGAAAGGTCTAAGTACAGATGTGTACAAACACACACGATTTGAGCTACGTTGGCTAGTTGGCGAATTCGAGGCTATTTTTCAAATAGATTACATCTTAACCTGAAACACCTAAGCGCTCTAAGCATTATTACACTTAGGAACCATCGTACGAAGCAGAAAGATGGGGATGGACATGAGAAACTTATCCTAAGAGGCCTCTAGTTTTCCTGCTAATAACACTTGCCCTCTTCCACTGAAGAGTAGACACACTCACTCTACTATTTGAGCCTGGACAGCATTGACTTGCATTTAAAAATTATATTTTTCTTTGTTGTCTATTCTAGACAGATAAATGCTTTCATGAACCTTTTAATCTACATCCTGAAAGGAAGACTACTGTAGGCTATTTTAGTTAATAGCCAAATAGCCTGAGTTGTAGACGAGTCATAAAAAAGTCTATACAAATATTGTGACAATGTAAGACAATTTTTAGAACTATTTAAAAGATTATTATTTTTGTTTCAATGCTATATCTTTAAAACTCGTCGAATAAAACGTAAATACATTAACATAGAAGATATTAACTTGGACTACCGTTACGTCGCAGGAGAGGCAACGTCCTAAAATAAAAAGGAAAAACTAATTATTGAAACTGTGTGTAGTGACGTTATTGGGGAGAGTGGGCGAATGAAAGAAGGTGATAGTTGTGCTGAGCTGATAAGATTAATTGGCATTTTTAGTGACAATACAAAAATGGTTGACGTCTTTTTTTTCTATTTCTATAACGATTTATTTTTGAATATCTTTTTATGTAAGAATGTTTATTAACGATTCTTTTTTTTTCAGAATCTACAAAGAAGTATTTGAATATATCTTTGTCGGTAGCTCTACTAATCCAAACCAAGTTTACAATTTTTCTGATACATGGGGCATTTCGAGTAAGTGCGATCAATTTACTTCCAAGATACCTGAATACAATCTAAATATTACATGTGCCTAGCTTACTGATTGTCTTGCTGGCTCGGATATACAAACTATCAAGCTCTCTCAAACGGATTACTGTTTTTAAATTTAGCAAGCTTGAAAAACCAGTCAAAGGGAAAACACTAATCAAATAATTAACTAATACAATTGGGTGACCTGGCGGTCTAGGGGTAAGGTGTCGGACTTCTGTGCTGGCGGCCGGGGTTCAATCCTTGGTACCGGCACAGATTTATCTGATTACCAAACCCTTCAGTCACCTCTGACAAGACATCTTGTGAATGTGGGGAATGTCAGGCCTCCACTGTGGTTCGGACTTCACGTTAAACTGTAGGTCCTTCATTTCATCTCACAATCACCCTACCATTACACATGAGCGTAAGTGCGTGCAATCCGAACGGGTAGTAAGACGCGGTGCTAATAATAATAATAATAATAATAATAATAATAATAATAATAATAATAACTAATACAATTTAATATGTTTACCCAGCGTGTGATCATGATAACGTTATGTTTATACACCATGTAAGTATGATAACGTTATGTTTATACACCCTGTAAGTATGATAACGTTATGTTCATACACCATGTAATTATGATAACGTTATGTTCATACACCATGTAAGTATGATAACGTTATATTTATACACCATGTAAGTAGGATAAAGTTATGTTCATACACTTGTTCAAACTTATAATATTGTCTATTTGTGTTTTTGAACAGAAAAAAGTCAGACACCTAAGAGCCTGGGGCATCGCGAACTGTTGTTTAGTCTTCTTCTACGCAGGCATCATCACATATGAGTGCATACTGAGTATGAGTGTGCAGAGATGGTTCAGTGCTGGTTTGATATTTCTGTACATCTGTGTGTATTCCGGTAAGTTACAACTGAGGGGGAGAATGAACACATGCCAATGTTTATCAAATTGATAAATTAAGCTTCCACTCTTAAATATATGATCTACTCAAAACAAAACTTTTCCTTATGTGATTTAGGTCTTTACTAAAACAATTACATAGAGATGATATTTTAGCTTTTATAATACAATACAATAAATTATATACACACAATAAAGATGACTTTAAAATAATAGTGTTTAATTTAAATAATTTAGCAGCTCGGATATAATTTATTGTGAAATACATCCTATCTTCATCAAATCATATCGATTTTTCTGCAATTAATGTCCCTAATGATGATATATCTACTCTCTACTGTATTTGTAAATTATGATATATGTAATATATATATAAATCATAGCAATAATATTGTAGAGCAGTATATTCTGGTCACAATGAACACATGCCACCTGTTGGCTGTACTTTTATTCTTGACTTTTATCGGTGTACAACTAGAAAAACTTTTACTCTTGCTTTCATTGTTGACATAGTCTCAGAGAATGGATGCATTGTTAGCTATTCAAAGAGTAGTTAGTACAGTAGTACAAAGAGTACTTACTCTTCCCAAAGTCTGGTGTACCGCAGAACCCTGTTCTAGGACTACTGTGTTTGAATAGTACTCATAGATGTCGCTATCTCTTGATTATTAAGAGGGAGGACAGGACAAAACCATTCTCACTTTAAATTATAAAATAATAATAGTTCTTACCAAATGAATAACACCATTAATTTGATTCTGGAGTTAACTTTACAAATCATATAAAATAATTTACACATTGCAACAATTTATTTTACGGTACAGAGAGTTTACCGCGATCAAATACTCGAAAATCTTAAAACTTAACTCACCGTTTCTCGTAAACTGCTTGGACCATCACAGTAGATTTGGCAGAATTTGTTATAAGAATCTTAAAAGACCTAAGGATATTATTAAATTCCCACATTACAATTGGTTTACTTTGAAAAAATTGTTTTCTAATAAAATAACTACAGGGTGGTCCACGGAAAAGTATCCCACCTACTATATCCAGAAGACGCCTCACTCTGAATTGGAGGAGGTCAATCCCCCATACTGTGACATGAAGAATGAGTCAATAAAGCTTTAGACAAGCAGTTCCTCTTGCTCATTCTTCATGTCACAATATGGGTGGAAGGGGATTGACCTCCTCCAATTTAGAGTGAGGCGCCTGCTGGATATAGGAGGTGGGCTACTTTTCTGTGGGCCACTCGGTATAATGAGATTCTTACTGCAGACATATCGTAACCCGAGAATGCAAGTATTCTATCTTCAAAATTGTTAAATTTGAGATATTTGGTGTTTACATTTATTTAGAATGCATATGATTCACCTGCGGTGAAACTGAGACTGCTATATAATTACTTAAGAAGATACAAGCTCGAGTTGTCTTCTAGTAACATTGGTTTTATACACAAGGTCAAACTTCAATGCTCTTTTACACAAAAGTGAAAAATTGGACATAGAACACTTGTATTCTTGGGTGACGATATTTCACTCTGTGTACAAATTTTTCCTAATTAAAATATATGAGTATTATAAGTGTACGAAATGAACATCGTGGACTGAATTTTATTTTGTTATAAGACTCATTCCTCTAACACCAATACTTTTCACAGTTTGATGTGTTTAGTTAGGAGCTCTTCACGCGCGCCAGAATTTCTTAATATAGTAAAGTTATGAAAGTGTACCCCATTAAAACACAGAAAATGCTTAAATTGACACTCTCAAGTATGTGGATATTAAGGCCCAAGTTAAAATTGAGGAAAAAACTGAAAAAATTAACAAATTTCGAAATAAGTAAGGATACTGCAGTTGTTTGAATAAATCAAGCTAAATTATACTATCCCAGTTTTATCAAGCCTAAATTAACCAGATCTCGTATAACATAACCAAGGTTTATAAGTAATATATTATAAAATAGGCTATTTAGCTATAACAATAATTATGATAATAATAATTATTATTATTAGCACCGCGTCTTACTACCCGTTCAGGTTAGACGCACTTACGCTAATTTGTAATGGTTAGGGTGATTTTAAGATGAAACGGAGGACGTACAGTTTAACGTGGGTTCCGAACCACGGTGGGGGCCTGGCATTCCAAACATTGATAATAATAATTAAATAATTCTCTTAGTAAGAAAAAAAAAGGACTCTAACTTTCACAGAACGAACTACTTGTTCTAACTGTTATTATTATGATTAAATAAAAAAATATAATTACTATATTTCCAATGACTGATAAGTATGTATTTTCTATATCAACTTTTAAATCATTCCCAGCCCCCCTGGCTCCTATTTAAGTCAAAGTAAAAACAAGTTATTTTTCCTTGGTTTCCAGTAAAATCCTATTATAATAATGATACCATTTCTTAATATCGTCTCGCCGTCCAGGTTCCGCAAGTGTGAGTATGAAGACTGTGTCGAAGGTAGAGATGACTTGGGAGAGAAAAAAGGACGCTCCACCCTACGCTAATCAGAATGTCGTGGTGTTTCGGGTTGAGATCGACACGCCCTTCACATCAAATACTCCGTCTACCATGGCTTTACCAATGTCACAAGTATAACCGACCATTTCAATCAATTACTCCTTATTAAAGTTGAACTTTGCAAATTTTACTACAATACGACTTGTGTCTGAATTATTATGTCATGTTCCTGTATATTTTATATTTTAATAAAACAATATTAACAAAATGTTTATTTGTTAGTAGTACCTTGTCTATTATTATAATTCAACTAGCAGTGGTTGAAGTTTTTAAACAAATTCCCTGCCTCTGTTAGAGTTGTTTTTAAATATTTACATAAGTGATTATTTATAAATTGGGTCGAAACAATTTTGTGTTTAAGGTACTACATTTAATCCTACCATCACCAGTCGATTATAATCGACTTATCGATTTAACAGAATGGGAAAAACATTACTTACCATAGCAACTTAATTTATATAACTTTGATACCATACACATATTGTAGTGTACAATACACAAACTTTCTGATATAAAGTGAATACACTCATTTTTGATCACACTGTCCTTCCCTTTTAATGTCACGTGCACTTCGGGGCATACATTTGAGGTGTAGCAAGAACCTTAAACAACTCCTGAACGCACCCATACATTTTTTTTCTTTGAAATATAGGCCTAACATAAATCATCATATAAAGAATATAGTGTTTTTATTTAAATGTCTGTAGATGATGGAACTCCAAACACAAGGAAACTAAAAAGCTGAGAATTGGTACCTATATGTAAGAGCATTTCTTAAATAATTTTTACATCTATTACGAGACGTACTTTTTAAACTACATGCAAAATGTTTATATTCTTTATGAATATAATATGCTATTGTTTTTGTCTAATTTTTTCACCAAGGAAAAATATCAAATTCAAATTCAGGTAAAAATTAAAGGATATATTTCAACTTGAAATCCAAAGATAAATCACATAAGGTTCCCTGGCTCTGGATTGATTAACATTAGCAAATATACTCCTTTTAAAATATGATGCGCCTCTTTTTTCAATGTTATTCAATTCACTAATTAAGTGCTATGTTTCTCAGAAGGTCTTTTTACCTTGTTCAAATGGCGTCATCCAGAATGTCTGTTTCTTTTTTTACATAATAAAAACTTCATCTTTCTCTTTGTTTGATATCATCCATCAGTTGCGTTCCTGGTCATTCTTGTCCCCTTATATCTTCCCCCTTGCCTTTTACATCCCCCACTAAGCTAATTATTATATTTTATATTATTCTTTACTAACAGCCAACAATATTCTTGTATTTTATATTTGTTGCTCCTTGTATTAGTTATCAGATTTAAAAAAATGTGTTTCAACTGAGATTACTCAACAAATTTAATTGACAAACATTAAAGTTGGTAGCTAGTAGCATATTTTCGAAGATAACTGCTATATATTAAATTAATACAACATGCAAACTACTTTGGTCATACAGTTTTTATTTGCTCAAAATGCTAAAAACAAAGAAATTACATTGTGATGTAGAATTGACTCTATGAAGATATTTAAAGTATCGTTTTCGACTACTAAAAATTTAAGTTAATAAAAACACTAAGTATATACATAAGAAATAAATAAGAGTGCAAAGTGCAGCATAAATCATCAATGATGGAAGCTTCCATATCCTCCAGACAGACCACTGCTGAAGCTGCTGTGGCCTCCTAGACCAAGGCCTCCTCCCAGACTGCCATGGCCTCCACCAACACTGCCGTATGAAATGCTGGTTAGACCTCCATGGCCTCCACCAATGCTGCTATGGCTGCTGAATGAGCTGCTGCTAAGACCTCCATGGCCTCCTCCCAGACTGCCGTACGAGATGCTGCTAAGACCTCCATGGCCTCCTCCCAGACTGCCATGAGAGATGCTGCTTAGACCTCCATGGCCTCCTCCCAAACTGCCGTACGAGATACTGCTAAGACCTCCATGGCCTCCAGAGAGACCTCCATAGCCTCCCCCAAAGCCGCTTCCGTAGCTCCCGACGCTATTTAGTAGGACGGGCACCTGTTTCTCGACGACGTAGGGTTGGGGCACCGGGTAAGGCACGGACTTGTACACTGGTACAGCCACTGGTTTAGGCACTGGTACAGCCACGGGATGAGGCACTGCTACCTTGACGGGCACATGGACGGGATAGGGCACGGGTTTCTCTACTGGGTAGGGCACAGGTTTCTCCACGGGCACGGGATATGGCTTGGGTACGTGTACAGGGTAGGGTCTGTCTACAGGGACAGCTACGGGGACCTTGACTGGGTACGGCACGCGTTTCTCCACGGGGTAAGGGACGGGGTGGGGTACGGCGACGGGCACTTGCTTGGTGATGGTCACAGACTGTACGTGTCCTTGTCCGCCACTCAGACCTCCTCCGTAGCTCCCTACTCCTCCTCCATAGCTCCCTAATCCACCTCCATAGCTTCCGTAGCTCTCTAATCCATAGCCTCCTCCAATGCTTCCGTAACTCTCTAATCCATGGCCTCCTCCAATGCTTCCGTAACTCTCTAATCCATGACCTCCTCCAATGCTTCCGTAGCTCCCTAATCCATGTCCTCCGTAGCCAAGGTCGAATAGTCCTCGCTTCTCTTCCTGTTTCTTGCTGTCCTGTTGTTCCTTTGCTGCAGAAGTGATAGCGGTGAACACCAAGATGACAACACAGATCTGAAAACGTAAACAATCAACTATCAATTAATCAACATTTTTAACACGTGCTTTTAAGATTCATTGGCTGCAATACATTTTCCGGACTTAGACTAACAGACTAAAATAGTTGATAATATAGAAATCGTTGAAAAAATGAGAAGTCAAATATACTTCTTAGATTGACTCCATTTGCAGATGGATTGATTAACGAACACTTGTATGGACTTAAAAGAAATAGGTCAACAACTGATATGATTTTAGAGCGTACAAGTCAGAGCCTGGAGAGAAAATAAGATTACAATTACATTGCTCACCAGTCTCAAAATGCTCAAAAAGGCATATTATGATTACATCACTGTCAAAAACTGTTTAGTACATTGATTGATTTTGGAAGACCCGAAAAATTTCTTAAGCTTATTGAAATGTGTTTGAAGGAATCTTGGGGACATATACCTCTAGGAAATAAAGTAAGTTATACATTTTAAATTCCCATTGGTCTCAAACAGGGACATTTCTCATTCCCTCTATTATTTAACTTTGTACTTGAATATACAGTCAGGCCTTTGAAAGAAATTACTAGGAGCCTGACATTAAATGACGTAAGTCAATTGTTCTCTTATGCAGGTGATGTAAATTTGTTGGGTGAAAACGAGGCGATAATTAAAAGAAATGCGAAGCTTTGATTTAAAAACAACAGTTAAATAGGCTTATGAGTAAATATGGGTACAACCAAGGACTGTATATCGAAACCCTGTATTCCTAAGATGTGGATACTTAGAGATTGGCAACATGCGTTTTTTAAAAAAGTTAACAAATCCAAAGACTTGAGAGCTGTGCCAACAGACAGGAATAAAATTTAAAAGAAGGTCAAAACATGAATTGTAATAAATGCTTCTATTATTTCATTTGTAAGCTGTTGTCTCGTATTCTATCTGGAGGTATTAAACTGAGAATATACAGCATTATAATCATAGCTGTTGTTAAATACGGATATGAAGCGTGGTCCTTCCTCTTTATCATAAGACAATAGTTTGAGAGTTTTGAGAACAAAGTACCGAGGAAGATATTTGGACCTAGTAGAAACGGACAAACACGAGAATGTAAAGAGTTACATAATGAAGAACTTCGCGACTTGTATGCATCCCCAAACATATACTCAAGGCACTCAAGATAAGGCAGGGGCGGTCATATGGTGCATATGCGTGACGACAGGCTTAAACAGAAAAACTATAGTTGGGGAACCTAAAGATACAAATTCTTTCGTTGGGGCAATACGTCGATGGAAGAATAATGTTGGGGTGGGAATGTAAGGGACGGAAGAAAGGGTAAGTGTTTTTTAAGTTTTTGTATAAAACTTTTTTTTTTGTCAACACAAATCAAATATTGCTTCAGTAAAATAATAGAGTTTAATTTTCTTCACATGGTTACCACAAAATTTCTTGAATATCTGTAAAGGGTGTCCTGAAATTTAATGACAACTTTTTCTCTAAATTTAAAAAGTGTTTTCAAGTTTGCTTATGACAGATTATTCAAGATCTGTTGATTTCACCACGTGAAGAAAATTAAAATCTATGTTTCTACTGAAGCATTTTTTTTGTCTAAAAAAAAGCAAGAAAAAAAGCAATGCCCTTTGCTCGCGTCTATACACCCCCACCTTAGAATGTCTTTGAAAGGGTTTGGGTGTCAGGTTAGGGATTGGTCTCAGTGTTGTACCTTGGCTAAGAGCGGATTTTGTTTCTCACAAATTTTTAGATTTACTACCGTGGACAGTTTAAAATTTAAATGTATCAAGTTTATGAATTCATTTTCAAATTTTGGGATGAAGTCTATTTATTAAAAAGTATTTTAGTCTAACTCTAAGATATTGAAAAAACTACGCAGCAACATTTTATGGATGTATTATTTTAAAAATTTTCATTTGATTTTGGGGAAAACGAGTAAATTAATGAGTTAATGATAAATAACGTGGCTGCTTTTGAAACATTAAAATAATCAAACATGTTTAAATGGCACCTATGAAATAAATTTTGTTTACGTTATTACAAAGGAATAACTTCTAGAGAGTTGAAAATATTTTTTAAACTTGTAGCTTAATCATAGCAATACCACAAAGTTGGCAATACTTACTGTGCTCTTCATGTTGGTAGTTTCGTAAAGAAGAAGAAATAGAAACAAGAGTGTTGTTCTCAGTGAACCACTGAGGACTGTGGTTTGTTACTTCCACACATCATCTTTTATACACCAGCCAATTGTCCGACCGTGAATCCTTAGTTCCATGAAGATGGCTTCTTGATCAAATCTCCTTATTTACCTGTCTTTCACGAAAAGCTCTCGAGATTACATGATGGTCATGGCTACGGAGCTTAGCAACGAAAGTTCAATAATCTTACTCGTGAAAGGAGAGTTTCTATTTAACAAAATATCTTGACGAATATTGTCAGACACATCACCAAATTAACTATAATCTAACACACCTTATTACAATCTTAAAATTGGATGTAAAAATAATAATTTATTAATAATAAGGTTAGTTCTTTAAGTACATATTAGATAAAAGTGCTAAGTGCTCATACATATAGAAAAACGTATGGTTTGACAGAATCAACTTTTTACAGTAGAGTATACAAAATGTAAATTTTTATTAGTCTCCAGAAATAATTTAAATATATACGAATAAGTATGGATATTTTCTATGATATTAATATTTTATATTGGCGATAAGGTATAACTAAAGCTAAAAATCACCTCTACTATCATTAATACTATAAAATACGTGGTTCTAAATAATAAATAAATAAAATACTATAAAGCACAATCCTTTGAATTGTATAAACCAAACTTTTTTTTTACCTGAACTTCCTTGGAATGTACTGATAATCGAAAAATGGCCATTTTCAGAAAATGATATCTAGATGGAGTAAATCTTCACTAAATGCATATATAATATAAATATTTAGCACCGCGTCTTACTACCCGTTCGGGTTATACGCTTTAAGTACTAACTACGTTAATGGAACAGGAATTGGGAAGGTTGAATTAGAGGAAGTGAACCCGCATTTTCGTGGAGGGAGAGTGGAAAAATATTTATGAAAAACCACCCTCAGTTCACCCGACCGAGATTCTAGCCCCGGTCTCCCCGTCCTCAGCAGTCGAGCTCAACACGACAAGCGCGTTAGCCAACTACACCACCGAGTCGGGTAATATATAATAGATTTGGCTATTTGATTCCTTGGAATGGAGACAAGTTAGAATTGGACTGGGATTAGAAATGATTGGTTATTATTGCCCATTATATAACACATGAATATCATACGAAAATAATTTACAAATATTGTGGAAATTAAAAAATATTCTTTGACTTACGATATTTTTAAAATTAACATTCCACCAACAACGTATTTAGTTGTTTTGTACAAGAGGATGTTATGTAAATATTTTTAACTATGAAGGGTGTTTACTGTTTGTAAAATGTGTATATTTTTTTTGTAAACTTAACCAAACAGTAGTAGTATAATTCATGATTGTACAAAAGTCAGTCATTATGCAAATACATATTACGAATTCATCTGAAACAGGTCAAATTACTTCCCAAAATTATGCCAACTAAACCTAATTCCTCCGGTTGCCAAATTATTGAGCGAATGGGGTTTTAAAATAACTTTATATTAAGGCTTCTGATTTATAATAGTGGTGACCTGGTAATCTAGGGTTAAGGTGTCAGACTTCTGTGTTGGAGGTCCGTGGTTCAATCCTCGGTCCTGGATCAGATTTATCTGATTTCCAAACCTTTCCTTCACCTCTGACAAGACGTGTATTAATCACATCTTGTGAATGTGGCGAATGCCAGGCCTCCACAGTGGTTCGGATACCACGATAAATTGTAGGTCCTCCACTTCATCTCACAATCAATCTACCATTACACATTAGCGTGAGTACAGCCCGAACGGGTAGTAAGACGCAGTGCTGATAGTAATGATTTATAATCTTTATGGTTGGTGTATCGTACTGTAGAAATTAGGTCAATACATCAGGAAGTAATGTATCTTGAAATGTTTGGTTGATTACTGTTTCAATGTGCAAAATTGGATTTATAAATGAATGTTCAATATTTAATTTTAAGCAAATGTTTCAAATCGATGAAGTTAAGGTATTTAATATTAATTTGTTCCTCCCTGGGCTTACATTCTGTCATTCTAACATTAAACTAAAATATGTTTCTTACAACAAACCCAAAGATAAGGGGGATTATTGTTGTCGTGTAAGTTAATACCATTCAATCAATGATAAGATTTTTCTTAACGACAAATATCTTATAATTAAAATCAATGCTTCTCCTTAATATATTATATATTTTTCTGAGTTAACACTTAATAAGTAGGATGTTAGATTAAAAAAAAAACTTGATTAGAATTGCTTGGAAAACACAAGACTGAGTAGTTAAGCGAATAAATATATATATTAATAATACGTATTTATCAATTAAAGCAGTTTAATAATCATGTGTTCAGAAAAGTGAGTACAAACTATTAATATTTCCACACGTAGTAGAAACGTACACCTTTGGTTGACATTTGGGAGAGGACCCAGGATTTTTTTTTCATAGGAGATAATGAATGTGTATGTGTGTGGCTGCAGTGGCTCGCAGTCTACCAACAGGAGCACTAGGAAATTTAAAAGTTACTTTTAAAGATAATTGTGGTTGTAGAAGATATTAATTGTATTGCATCCCAATAAGTTAGATACTTGTTTGACTCCCTAACTCAATCGGATACGCCTCTGCCTACTGAGCTTGAAGGTCTTAAGGTCATTATTGGAATTGAGGTTTTCCCTTTCACAGTGATGAATTAATGGCCGGGGTATTGGCGTTGTGTCTGTTTTATTAAGTTATTGACCCGCCTCGGTGGTGTAGTTGGATAACTTGCTAGTTTAGTGTTGAGCCAGACTGCCGTGGACGGGGAGATTGAGGTTCGAATCTCGGTCGGGTGAACTGGAGGTTGGTTTTCCCAAAATGGTTTTACACTCTCCCTCCACACAAATGTGGGCTCACTTCCCATTAGAGTAATTAGTACTTAAGCGTATAACCCGTACGAGTAGTAAGGGGTGGTGCTAATACTAATATTATATTATTAAGTTATTTTGTAAGATGCGTGCTGATAAAATCAGTCGATTCAGAAAGTGCAAATGAAATTGACCAAATTAATGATAATAATAAGCTACTATTGTAAACATCGAGGAAGATTATAAAACATATGATTAAAATGTATCTGGGAGACAGAAACAACTCAATCAATACGGTTGTGGCATAGTCTAACGCGCTACTCTCGCAGTAGACTTGTCTGCCGATGATGTGAAGATCGAGGTTAGAATCTCGGTTGGGTATACTGAGGGTGCTATTTTCCCAAATGGTTTTCCACTCTCCCTTCAAGCAAATGTGGTTACACTTCCTCTAACTATGACCTTCATCGTTCCTAAAACTACCAGCGTAATTAGTACATAAGCGTATATCCCGAAAAGGTAGTAAGACGCGATGCTAAGAAAATAAAAATAAATAAAAAACACGGCCGTGCATTTAGTTAGTTCACATTCGGTGGTCAAAACATCTCCAGTTCATCCAAAGCTGTTTGCTACAATATTTGATGTATGGAGATTGGTTGACCTCCGAAATTAGATTATAAATACAGCACTAAGAATAACTTGGATTAATTTTAATGATAGTAATATGCATTTTATTTTCGTTCAGCCCGTCATTTAGATCAAAACTGTCACGATTTTGGGATGAGGAAGATGGCAGCGTGGTCGTGTTTTACATCGGACTTTTCAACGAGGTGTGTATCAATATTCTCCGTGTTGCCACCACGACAAGTCTATATAATATTAATGCGAGCTAGTATACTAATTTAGTTGACTAGCTTCAAGTTGTACTACTATTATAAAGCCTAGCTATTAAGAAATTAGTTGATTAGTTTATACTAATATAATCAATACTAGCTATTCAGAAGTCAGTTGATTAGCTTGTTCTAATACAATAAAGACTAGCTATTCGGAAGAAAGATGATTATCTTGTACTAATATAATCAAGACTAGCTATTCAGAAGTCAGTTGACTAGCTTGTACTAATATAATAAAGAGTAGCTATCCAGAAGTTGATTGACTAGCTTGTCTAATATTATAAATACTAGCTATTCAGAAAATGGATTAGCTTGTATTAATATAATACAGACTAGATATTCAGAAGTTGGTTGATTAGCTTGTACTAATATAATAAAGAGTAGCTATCCAGAAGTTGATTGACTAGCTTGTCTAATATTATAAATACTAGCTATTCAGAAAATGGATTAGCTTGTATTAATATAATAAAGACTAGCTATTCAGAAGTCAGTTGACTAGCTTGTACTAATATAATAAAGAGTAGCTATCCAGAAGTTGATTGACTAGCTTGTCTAATATTATAAATACTAGCTATTCAGAAAATGGATTAGCTTGTATTAATATAATAAATACTAGCTATTCAGAAGTCAGTTGACTAGCTTGTACTAATATAATAAAGAGTAGCTATCCAGAAGTTGATTGACTAGCTTGTCTAATATTATAAATACTAGCTATTCAGAAAATGGATTAGCTTGTATTAATATAATACAGACTAGATATTCAGAAGTTGGTTGATTAGCTTGTACTAATATAATAAAGAGTAGCTATCCAGAAGTTGATTGACTAGCTTGTCTAATATTATAAATACTAGCTATTCAGAAAATGGATTAGCTTGTATTAATATAATACAGACTAGATATTCAGAAGTTGGTTGATTAGCTTGTACTAATATAATAAAGAGTAGCTATCCAGAAGTTGATTGACTAGCTTGTCTAATATTATAAATACTAGCTATTCAGAAAATGGATTAGCTTGTATTAATATAATACAGACTAGATATTCAGAAGTTGGTTGATTAGCTTGTACTAATATAATAAAGAGTAGCTATCCAGAAGTTGATTGACTAGCTTGTCTAATATTATAAATACTAGCTATTCAGAAAATGGATTAGCTTGTATTAATATAATACAGACTAGATATTCAGAAGTTGGTTGATTAGCTTGTACTAATATAATAAAGAGTAGCTATCCAGAAGTTGATTGACTAGCTTGTCTAATATTATAAATACTAGCTATTCAGAAAATGGATTAGCTTGTATTAATATAATACAGACTAGATATTCAGAAGTTGGTTGATTAGCTTGTACTAATATAATAAAGAGTAGCTATCCAGAAGTTGATTGACTAGCTTGTCTAATATTATAAATACTAGCTATTCAGAAAATGGATTAGCTTGTATTAATATAATACAGACTAGATATTCAGAAGTTGGTTGATTAGCTTGTACTAATATAATAAAGAGTAGCTATCCAGAAGTTGATTGACTAGCTTGTCTAATATTATAAATACTAGCTATTCAGAAAATGGATTAGCTTGTATTAATATAATAAAGACTAGCTATTCAGAAGTCAGTTGACTAGCTTGTACTAATATAATAAAGAGTAGCTATCCAGAAGTTGATTGACTAGCTTGTCTAATATTATAAATACTAGCTATTCAGAAAATGGATTAGCTTGTAATAATATAATAAACAATAACAACTCTTAAAAAGTTGTTTGCTTAGCTTGTACCATCAAAACCTTAGTCAACCCCTTCAAGTATTTTTTTTGTATATCATGATTATTTATACATTGTCAGTGTATGGTACCGATCCCTATGGTACCTTATTCATTTTGTTTCAGATCACAGCAATAATATTGTACATTACTTTCCGAGTTTTCAAAGAGGAATGTGTTCAATATGTTTTAAATATATTTTTAGTGCCAGGTGAGTTTAACTATACTTCATATTTATTAAAATTTAGTTCAAATTATTTTCAATCGAACTTTTGAATTTAAATACATATACTCTCAAAAATCTCTTCTTACAAAATAAAATTATATGGACTGAATATTAGTGTTATCAATAAGTTTAACAAAACATGCATTTCATCAAATCTTTGTATTAATGTTACTGATAATGTCAAACTCACTAATCACCGTATTTCCCTAAGCCAATTTTGCATGAAGGTTTCTTTTAGGTCCTAAGTAAAAGATAAGATGGGGCTATGCGAAAATTGACCTTTAATTGGTGAAAAAGAGGGGTTGAAAGGTTTCAAAATTCACTGGTGCATCTTTTGAACCAGTGGGCATAGAGCTTTGAAATTTAAAATGAAGATTCTTATCTAGAATTGGGCAAGACATTTTTGAAGTTTAAAAAAAATATGTCTTCATCTAAGAGAGTGGGGAGGGAAAGAAAGGTTACAAAAGGTTAAAAAAGAATACAAGAGTAAGTAAAAATGTATACATATGAAAAGTATTACTAGGGTCAAATGGGCAAAAAGGGCTATAAGGAGAAAGGGCAAAAAAGAGTAAAAATGGCATAAAGAATAAAATAGAAAAACTGGATAAAAATATCTAAAACGACTAAAAGAGTAAAAAGTTCAAAATGTACTTTAAGAGTAAAAAGGATAACAGTTCCAAAAGAGAGAAAAGGAATAAAAGGTTTAAAAGGACAAATAGTACAAACAGGCTAAAAAATACTTAACAGGGTAGGAGGGGTAACTTACAAAATTCTAAGACAATTAATTATATTGATTTTTTAACCCTTTTTGCCCCTTTTGCAATTTTTTCCCTTAGATAAAACAATTTTCTTTTAATTCTTGCCACACTTTTTACCATTTTTACTTACCCTTTAATAAATCGAACCCAATTTTTTGTATTAGCTTCATATATTATTAGAATAAATCCTCTAGAAATTCATCTCAGTTGGACCAACCAAAGAAGAATTTTTATGCGAAAATTTAATTCTAGACAAAAAAAACAAAAAACAAAAAAAGGTGTGTGTACTATTTGGTTTTGCCAAATTGTCTCTTAATTTTTCATATCCGAGCAAATAATCTTTGAAAACGTTATGAAAAATATTCCAAAACATATTAGCTACTTACCCATGATTTATGAAAATAAAATACACGCAAACACACATTTCCAATACTTGTTTTTCCTATAGCCCCACGTCTTACTACCCATTCGGGTTATAAGCTTATATACTAGTTACGTTAATGGTTTTAGGAATTTTGAAGGTTATATCTAAAGGAAATACACCCGCATTTAAGTTGAGGGAGAGTGGAAAACCATTTTATACTGATTGGTACATAATATTATGTTTCAGAAAACGTTGTTGGGGAAACTCTGAAAGTTTTGGTCTTGTGTATGATCGTTCAGATTATCTTCAGCTTACTTCTCATTTATGGAGCTATTAAGGTACAGCTGTGGTAAATATCTCTCATCAAAACATAATGTTTTTCATAATGGTATATTTTAATAAAACAGCGTAAGTACAAGAGTCAAAACTCAGAGTATTTGAAAATAAAAACAAAAAAAACTTAAAAGTGTAGAGAGTAAAAAAAAAAACTTAACAGAACCAACATACTATATTTATATTTAATATATTATATAAATAGTTACGGTATGATGATTCCATGATTTGACATAGGACTACGGGGAATTAGATCCCGTAACTTTTCTTATTTATCAGCTATAGATGTTATTTCTCTGAAAATGAGACTATAGATGTTAGTTTATTTTATATAGAGTTTAATTTTTGACCGCTTGTTGTGTAACTGTTCCAGGAAAGTAGTGTTTTGACTCTGTTCTGGTTGTTTGTCGACGGAATGCTGGTGTTCTGTTATATAATAATTATCACCATAGGTGGGATACTCTACTTCCGTACAAAGCCTCATAGAGCGCTACCAGGTGTGCTACTGATGATCGTATCGGTCTGTGTCGGTAAGTTTATGAAATGTGACGTCAGATCCCTGCATTTTTATCTAATACAGTGTTGCCAACCTGTGAAAAAAAAATGAGATCTATCTTGATGCAGGGAAATTAAGTTAGGGCGTTCCGTTTGTCAGTATGATCAGACGAACACAAACAGTATTATGGTGATTGAAAAATAAAATATGTAGAGAGCGATTGTGGAAAATATATCTGGTGACCATTAATAAGATTAGTGACCTGATTACTAAGTTTCAAATATTTATTATCAATATTACTATTTTACACCGCGTCTCAGTATTTGTCTTGGATATGGGCATAAATCAATTAAGCTTATTTGTTAGTGATGAGAAAGGTAGAATTTTTGAGGAAACGTGCCAGAATATTCCTGGAGGTAGAGGGGTAAACCATTTAGGAAAAATCACTATAGATACGCCCGACCGGGGTTCGAACCCCGATATCCCATTCACCAGCAATCCAGTACAAAAAGGGAGTGAAGCGTTGGGCCATGCGACCACCGGCGCGGGTTTAGTTATAATTTTTATTGTTATTCTTTAATAAAGTACCAGCACCAATTGACAAATGGTCTAAGGCATTGGACTCACAATATGTCGAGGTTCGGATGTGGTCCAAGGTGTACTTGAAAGGGGACCAACACGTGTGATTTATAACTGTGACTTCCCTATGCGCCCTTCTCACTAATGTGGATGCAATATACTCAGAGCTTGGAAAATTTTTAGGGTGGCTCACGAGTAAGTCAAAAATTTCACCTGTCACAATGACCAGAATATAAACACGCAATTTATGTTAACAAATTTAAACTAGGAATGCTTTCACTTTTATTTATACCTAAAACTGCCTACCAAACCAAAATATATTGTATTACTGTTTAAAAAAATGAAACAGATTATTTTGCGCCATTTCTTCACCGCTCACGCGCGAATAAACAAGATAAGAATGCGACAAGACGCGCTAAACGTTACTCTCGATTCTTTCGTTGTGTTTTGAGGTTCAAACTGCTTCAATACTTGCAACTCTATTTATATCTATCTCGAAATCACCCTCTGAACGTAATAATATATCGATATCACCTTGCGATAGAATCGCTATTTTAGTCATAATTTATCATTTATTATTATTATTATTATTAGCACCGTGTCTTACCATCCGTTCGGGTTATACGCACTTACGCTAATGTGTAATGGTAGGGTGATTGTGAGATGAAATGGAGGACCTACAGTTTAACGTGGAATCCGAACCACGGTGGAGGCCTGGCATTCCCCACATTCACAATATGTCTTGTCAGAGGTGAAGGAAGGGTTTGGTAATCAGATAAATCTGTGCCGGGACCGAGGATTGAACCCCGGCCGCCAGCTTAGAAGTCTGACACCTTGCCCCTAGGCCACCAGGTCACCTACCATAGTTTATCGATTCTTCAGTCGAAAAGTAATATCGACAATCACCTTGCGAGATTCATTATGAACTCATATCCACAGCTTATATACGATCTATTCGAACCGTAATATCAATTATTAATCTGGCGATAGTCATTAAGTAGTCATATCGACAGGTCAACCATGACGAAAATAACGATTTAAAATATTTTTTCTTTTCACCCGTCAAACAAATTTTTTTCTCTCTTCACAGACGAGTGGGTGAGGCCTTTTTTCAAGCCCTGACTATACTTCTAATATCGACTATTAAGGCAAAGCCACACTACTAAACACATTCTATATCAATTAACAATAATTGGTTTGTAAAATAATTTTGTTTTTAATCATTTACATTCTAACTAAACACAATCTATATAATGACTTAGTTTAAAGATTAGGGGCAAGTAAAAGGAACTTCCCTGAAATGTACCATTGTGAAAATCAATCGTGTGGAGGAATTCTTCTTGGGTGAGAGTGGGGCACGCTAACCACGTGACCAACCTTGCCTTTCGTTAGTCTCGATTACATGAGGAACTGTTTACATTCCAGGATTGGAGTGTTGGTACATAAATGTTGTGGCCAAACAGTGCCTTTCCTGGGAGGAGGGGAGGAAAAACAAGAAAAGGTACATCCGGCGGAACAGGCACGATCCAGTGGTCCAAGAGATTATTCTCGAAGAAGATATATAACGTGATGCATTGAAGGGGCATTTTGACAAAAAAAGATCATTGATCACTACTAATTATTTATTGTGTGAAAATAACTCCCTTAAAAAGTTAGAAACTCACTAGGTCATCCATCACATATGAATAGGTCAATGTTCGAATCCCGGTCAGATGACATAGGAGTTGGTTTCTCACATTGTGGTTTTTAAAGTGTTTATTTTACATCTTATCTATATGTATTCATACAAATGCTAGTGTATTTCCTGTTTATTTAAAAATGAGTAAATTCTGGATTTCCCGGTTGTATAATAAGACTCATAGAATAATTTAAGAAAATGTAAAATCGATCGCAATATTTTTTGACATTTATAAAAAAAACTACTAGATTTAGATAACCATTTTTCCTGGATTCACATCAGAAGAATGTTGTTGCAATGGCAACTTAAAAGTTGGAAATAGTTTTATTAACGTGACTCAAGACCTCAAAAAGTTTTACCTAAGACATAAGGCACGAACCTTACAAAACAAGCTAATGGAGCTAGTTTTATCTTTTATTGATACGTATGTATATAGTTTCTGTTTAATAACCACATAAGGATTTTCTAACATTTATTTTAGTTAAGCTATATGTGTAAAGTTCAAGTAGATACACTGTTTTTAGAAGAACTTTTTTTACTTATGTTATTAAAAAATACAGGAGAATCAGTTTTTTATTTCAATATTACCAAAAATTATTTTTAAAATGATACATTTTACGCTTACTACCGAGCCACATGTTTGTCGGTACTAATTTTGAGAACAGTTAAAACAAATCAACCATCTTGGCACCAGTTTTCAATGCGCATCACATTATAAAGTGACACATCGGGCCAAACACGGGAATAAAATCAATTAAGTTGATTAAATTATAACAAACTCCTCTTAGCTTCTAATCTCTTCCCTTCCATCTTTGGAGCTCTCAGAAATTAAGAAAGGCGTTTTGTGCTACTTTATTGAGGCACATCAACCTCAGTGACCTAGGTCAACATCTAGAGTCCTTCTTTGTATATTCTAATAAGCCGCACCACCCTCCCCAATACACTTCTATCCAGAATTGAATGAACAGTTATCAAGGGCAACAGAATCGAGTCACCTTCGATGCAATCCAAAACATTAATTTCCACCCACACATCCAATTTCTGCCATACGTGTCACGAGATTATCTACCGGTAAATAACTCTTTGTCTTAAGGTAGGTCGAAAGTTTATATATCTGGTTGGCTCACGGGCCGCAATACCCGCCTCGGTGAAGTAATTAGCTAACGTGCAAGTTTTGTGTTGAGCTAGACTGCCGAGGACGAGGAGATTGAGGTTCGAATCTCGCTCGGGTGCACGGGTTTTTTTTCTAGATGGTTTTACACTCTCCCTCCACACAAATGCGGGTTCACTTCTTCTATAATCAATTCCTAACCCATTAGAGTCATTAATACTTAAGAGTATAAGCTGAACGGGTAGTAAGACGCGGTGATAAGTATTATCTACCGACAATATTAGGATTGAACTTTTTTTTGTTGCGTTCCGGGCGTCTCAGTGGTGATGAGCGAACGCGGACACTCCCGAATATGTTCGAACGTACCTGAAATATTAGTATCTTCCTGATCTACTAAATTAGTCATTTGCCGGTTCTAGGTACATTTATCTAAAAACGTAATGTTATTCTTCACGTATAAAGTAAAAATAGTTTATAAAATAACTTAAAATACGTATTTATTTAATTATGTAAAATACAAATCTGTATTCGTCATTTCTATTTTCCTCCTGAGATAATTTTATATTTTTAATGAGCCCACGGGCTGCAAACAAATGTTACGATGGGCCGCAAGTGGCCTGCGGGCCACGGGTTGAAGACCTATACCTTAATCCAATCCCTAATCTGACACCCAACCTCTTTCAAATCCAGTTTCACATTATCCTCCTATCGACGTCTCTGCCTACCGAGGGGAACCTCTTAAATGTGATAGTTAATTATATAATTTCATGTATGTTTTGCTGACATTCTATGTATAAAAGAAAAAATAATCCATTTATTTGAGTAAGTTTGTGCTTCTTGATTTTGGGAGGATGAGAAAACTGTTTTTATGTTTGACACGACAAAAATATAGTTTTTTTAAAAAAAACTGTACTTTTACTCCAAAATAAAATTTACAACCTAATTATGACAGGCCAACTTATACCTCTAGATATCTACAATACATGCGGTGACAATTATTAACGTTGCCATGATGCCACAAAATTTATAAATTTTTAAATAATGTTTAATATCTTGTTAATTAATTAAAAAAATATTTACTACGCTGAGATGTAACTAATATCTTACATTTACAGCTATTCGATTTTAACATGATATTTAATGATGATTTAGATAAAAAATAATAATCACTAGATTTGTTAGTGTGTCTCATAAAACTATTGAGCTGATTACGATTCAATGTGATGAATTAAGATTTTTTTTAATGCAATTTAAAAATAAAATAAAGATACACGTTGTATTTGATCAATGAGGGTGAAGTATTTCCTTTTCGCCTCGAGAAAAACCGATAAAATGAGGTGAGATTATCTCGTAATGTAACATATTATTTGATTTTCTAAATATCCTATTTTCTCCTATATTATATCTTCTTATTTGTTCTTGTATTTTCATAAACGTTACTAAATCGTCTTTTATGTATCGTATTGTTTAGTTTACCAGTAACAGGAGGTTCAGTGTTTGAATTCCTCGCTGATGTATTCAGATTTTTTACTAAATGGTTCCCCACACTCTCTCCACGTAAATACGGGCACAGACCTACTCACTCTAAATTTTACTTTCCTCATCCTTACTTCATTGGTATAAAATATACGAATATCATGGAGGATATTAACATGTGAAATTCTACTTTAAAATAATTATAGCCAAACGTCAAACACTGTGATCTACTGCTGTCACTTTTGACCAATCGTTTCAATATTGATAGAATTTTACTAAATTATTAGTATTATTCTATAGGTATTTGATCATATTTATCACCAGACCCTTCCCCCTTTCCCCCGCATTATTATTTTCAACACACATATTGAAGAATCATCATAGATTCTACCATAAAATATGTGTGACTCTCAACATTTTTATGAGGAATAAATTAAATTTTCAAAATAAAATATAGCCTAGGTTACTCGCTGATAATGTAGATTTATATTGGTGAAAGAATTTTTAAAATCGGTCCAGTAGTTTTTGAGTTTATCCATTACAAACAAAAAAACAACAACAAAAAATCAAATCTTTCCTCTTTATAATATTAGTGTAGAAAAGTAACAGCTGCAGATCACATGACTTGACGTATGAATACATGAAAGTAGATCTATAAGCTTTTCAGGCTCTCAGAAAAAGCTCTTCCTATGAAAATTGGAGTGTACATTTAATCAATATAGAGAGCAATGTCTACGTTTTAAACCTTCCTACCACGACTCTACTTGAGTTGCCCAACCAGTACAACCATCGCTGCTGAGATTGTATATTTAGGTTAAATGTTCTGTCCCAAAGTTTTTATTAGTGTTTACGTGGTGGCCTGAAATAACGTTTTGGAGAAAAAATGTACACTCAATGAAACATCAAATCAGAAGTCAAAACACACATGAAAAAAGGTATCAATGTGAGTGTTTACTAGAGAGTAAAACAACTTTTTATTGGAAAATTTTAATTATAGATATTTATTAAATCGTATTTTGCGTTCTTAAATTTGAGAAAACAATTAGCAATTAAAAAAAAATTAATTCTTGTAACAGTCTTTGTGCCTTTGAGTATACGTTGACTAAATAAACTACTTTTTTTTTGTTGACTGGCCAATACACAAAGCAGAGCACTTAAGCAAGAGCTTATTTATTTGTCGGATGGGAGCAGTGTATATAATGAAGGCACTGTGCTAAATTGATCACTGACCCTAGTGGCTAGAGAGTTCGACTGCTGTTCTAGGAAACACAGATTAGATACCATACAGTGTTTTGTTTTTTAGTATGGGGTCGTTTTATTTAAAAAAATATATTTTAATTTAAAGGAAATCTGAATTGTGTACGTAAGCAAGAAGTATAGCAAAGACGGGATTCATGAATCAAATATCGGAAGATGTTGGCCAGAACAACAATTATAAATATGCAAAAACCTTGCCTCAGAAGGTAGAAAGGGTAAACTGCGAAAAACCAACAGGAAAATCGAATTATTATGATGATTAGATTCTAGTTTCATATTTCCTTGAAAACCATGTTGTATGTATTGTAGATCTTCTTAAATTTGGCAAAATATTTTATTAAAATAATAAATATATGTGCTTGATTTGTTATTATTATTAGCATCGTGTCTTACTACCCGTTCGGGTTATATGCACTTACGCTAATGTGTAATGGTAGGGTGATTGTAAGATGAAATGGAGGACCTAGAGTTTAACGTGGAATCCGAACCACGGTGGAGGCCTGGCATTCCTTTCATTCACAAGATGTCTTGTCAGAGGTGAAGGAAGGGTTTTGGCAATCAGATAAATCTGTGCCGGGACCGAGGATTGAACCCCGGACCCCCAGCACAGAAGTCTGACACCTTACCCCTATACCGTCAGGTCACCCATTACTTGTTGTTGTTGTTGATAAAACAGAAGATATTGTTATAGAAATAAAAACAAAACAACTAAAAAGATTTAAAGTCAATGACCCTTTGAGCGTGTAGGTCAATAATCTTGGTATGTGCTCGAGAAGGAAGGTTGCAATCAATATTTACACACACCCCCCCCACCCTCCTCCCCACGCAGCCAATAAGCTTGATGAGTATTTTTTATGTGTAGTGTAAAAGTAGCCCCATGACTTCTTTGGTGCTGACTGACAACTCACGGCTGACTTCTGACAGTCAACATTTAGGTATATACCTAAATTTTGACCGTCAGAAGTGGCAGCTGCTAAGCACATGTTTTTACAACTCATTTGGTCCGGCGTAGGGATACATAATTTGGTCTGGTAACGTTTCAAAGCTGTCAGTCAGCACCAAAGAAGCCATGGGGTTACTGTAGGTAGGTAGGTAGAGAAGAGTGCCAGCTTAAATTATTGTTGCTATTTTGAGTCAACAAGTGTCATCTTATCCTTATAAATAGGCTAGAAATTGCATATGAAATATCTGTTGTTTACTCTCACTTGTTGGGAAAAAGCTAAATTAAATGATATAATTTGTGTGTCTTAAAATAGCAAAATATGACGCATTTAAGAAGAAAAACCAAGAAATACGTGTTTATTAACTAAAAATACGACATATTCGAAAATGTTTAAGCAAAGAGCCTGTAAAAATGTTCGAAATCACGTAATTCGTAAATAATCATTCATGGGCATAAGTTTTAAGAAAAGTTAAAAAAATATTTAATCGATAGTAAATCTGAGCCTTGATGATGTATACTCCATCGCAAGCGCCATACCGCTAATGAGCTCCAAGTCCATTATATCTCGTCTAATATGCTGGCCATGGCCGAGGCTAAGGAGAACTGTCCCAGCCAGTAGGGTCAGTGAAGTGATTTGAACTTTCTACTACGAATTCGGAGGAGGTTATTCAATCCCAACCAAGTACATTTAATAGGCGACTGTTGAGAGTTTAAATATTTTTTTTAGCACCGCGTCTTACTACCCGTTCGGGTTATACACTTAAGTACTAATTACGCTAATGGATAAGGAATTGGGAAGGTTGAATTTAGAGGAAGTGAACCCGCATTTGTTTGGAGGGTGAGTGGAAAACCATTTAGGGAAAACCACCCCCAGTTCACCCGACCGAGATTCGAACCTCGATCTCCCTGTCCTCGGCAGTCTAGCTTAACACTAACCTAGCGCTTTAGCTAACTAGGCCACCGAGGTGGGTGGCTTGAAAATTAATAGTACCAATAAAAACAAAGCTTAACTTAAATACAGACGCTCTATTGGTTGGCACGTGGCCCCCATTGAACAGGGGAACTAGGAATCAGGCAAAAAGCCCCAAGGTCACAGACATTTCCTTCTCTGTGCCCAAGGTCTAATTTGTTTGTCCCCGATCGCTTTGATTCCCAGAAAGAAAGGCGAATCTTTGAACTATCTCGGACCCGCTTAGATGGTTGAATCGTCATTAGATTGGACTGACAATGACGGGGGAGCTGTGGTTCGAGTCCCGGTCACGTGTACTGAGGGTGGTTTTTCCCAATTGGTTTTCCTCTCTATATCCTCACAAATTCGGCTACGTCTTGGTTCAACCTTAGAAATCCTTAACATATTAGTGTGTCTAGTACATATGTGTATAGCCCGAACGGTTAGTAAGACGCGGCACTAAAAAATAATTAATTCAGAACAAATATATTTGTTCGAATGATTCAATGTAAATTCTAACAAGGAAATCACAGAAGGTAATTGAATATAAATTGCAATTGTAGAGGTTAGCTTTGATTCATCCCTGAAACTGACTGATTAGATTTATTGACCAAAGTGAAAAAAAGGATTCTAGTTTAATTTTTGGTGGTCCCTAAAATGATTCCTTGCGTAGGAATATGTTCATCCTGTTGCCCAGATATTGATATTATTATTATTATTATTAGCACCACGTCTTACTACCCGTTCGGGTTATACGCACTTACGCTAATGTGTAATGGTATTAATGGTAGGGTGATTGTGAGATGAAATGGAGGACCTACAGTTTAATGTGGGATCCGAACCATGGTGGAGGCCTGGCATTCCCCACATTCACAAGATGTCTTGTCAGAGGCAGATATTACAATACCTGGAGATGGAGTGGAATTTAGTTACATTCCTTAGAGTGAACATTTCAAAACATTACAGATTGTATCTAGTTTCGATTATCCGGACCAGAACTTGTCCCAGATGTAAGACTAACGAACATCGAAAAGATGAAATTCAAATTTCTGCAAGATTTGATAAGGTAATTAAAAAAATTGAGTTTTTTTAAAAATATATAATTTATTTATTTTTTATACCACATTGGTGGCATAGTGCCCCCTCAATCTCTTAACCCCGGGAGGTCCTCCACTTACCACACCCCTTGAAGCGACCTTGGATATTGATACAGCCGTGTGCATGTAAAGCCAAGGGTTTCTTCCTACCCACGTTTTACTACCCGTCAGGGCTATACATATACATTCATTTTTATAATGTTGTAAAGATGGTAGATAAAATGGACCCCACATTTCCGGGAAGGGAGAGTGATAAACTATTTAGTAAAAAAAATAATCCTTCAGCTCACTCAACTGGGACTCAAACCACGATCTCCTGTTATCGACAAAGCAGTCTAACACAAGAGTGGTGCTTTATACCAGTGGTATTCAACCCTTTTAGTTAACGTAATCCTATATATAATTTCTCTTCAACCATGTACTCCCAAAGTGGTTGTAATAAGTTATATATATTATATAATATAGATCTAAAATAAATAACATTTGAAATAATTATATTTATATATACATATATAAATTTACCTACCCCCTAAGATGTCTTCGCGCAGCCCAGGTTGAATAACACTGACCTAGACCATTCGATGACCCAAGTATTTCTTGTTTAGCACCGCGTCTTTCTATCGATTTGGGCTATACGGATATTTACTAAATACTCTAGTAGAGCGGTTCTCAAACAACTTGGTCATATGGGCCCTCTAACCAGGGAACAGCTGATACGTGGCCTACTGTTTGTAGGATAAATGATTAAAAATTGATATTCATACATTTAAAGTATATTATAGGAATAAATGAGTTATATAAGTAATATATTTATGAGTATCTGAGTAATATATATATATATATGAGTAATATATTTTTAATGTAAATATAATTATAGTATAAATGAAAATAAAATAAATATAGGTAGGAATTGTTTATTTTTAGACATAATCTTTTTTTTAATGATTGTAAAAAGATTCGCAATAAAAATGAAAATAATATATAATATATAGGCCTATTATATTTGTAAATTCATAACCACTATTAATTTATGTGAGGAATATCTTTGGAATCTGTAGCCATTTTAGTGACCAACTCCTTAAATCTTATTTCACACTAAGACGATTTCATTTCATGTCTCTTTTTTAACAACACAAAGAGCATAAAAGGTTCGTTCGCACAAATATATTATCAGAAAAGGCGTCAAATGTTTCAGAGCTTTTTCTGATAGTTCTTTGTTCTAGCTGACGGAAGAGGCCGACACAACACATTCCGGCCTCACTTTCCCGCCGGGATTCAACATGGGAAGAGTTGGATAACGCGCTAGTCGTGCTAAGCTCGACTGCTGAGGACGGGGAGATCGAGGTTCGAATCTTGGTCGGGTGGAATAGGGGTGGTTTTTCCTAAATGGTTTTCCACTCTCCTTCCACGCAAATGCGGGTTCACTTCCTCTAAATTCAACCTTACCAATTCCTATTCCATTATCGTAGTTAGTACTTAAAGCGTATAACCCGAACGGGTAGTAAGACACGGTGCTAAATAATAATAATAATAATAATAATAGTAATAATAATAATAATAATAATAATAATAATAATATGGGAAGGCATCTCCAATGTGTTTAGTATATACCAGCTTTACTCTTTTATATAACATTTTTATGAGATTTAAAAAATATATAAAAGTATGTCACAGATTCCTAGACGACATGGTTGATCCCCTGGCCAAGCCTCGGGGACCCCACTTTGAGAATCTCTGCCTTAATTAAATTAGGAAGGTTGCACTTATAGGAAATATACCCTTATTTGCGTGGAGGGAGAGTAGAACAATATTTATGATGAACTGCTAAGCTCCTGTCAGACGGTAAAATCTTTCATTAAATTAATTATTCTCGAAGGTGACCTGGTGGTCTAGGGGTAAGTGTTAAACTTCTGTGTTGGGGTCCGAGGTTCAATCCTCGGTCTCAGCACAGCTTTATCTGATTATCAAACCCTTCCTTCACCTCTGACAATACATCTTGTGAATGTGGGGAATGCCAGGCCTCCACCGTGGTTCGGATTCCACGTTAAGCTGTAGGTCCTTCATATCATCTCACAATCACCCTACCATTACACATTAGCGTAAGTGCGTACAACCCGAACGGGTAGTAAGACGTGGCGCTAATAATAATCATCACTCTCAAATTTCAGTGAGCAAGAAATCTTGAATGGATGACGGACGTATCCTCATTACGAACGTAGCATTCTTTGTCGTCTTGATGGTTCTTAGATGAACTAGTTTCAATCAAAACTCTTTGCTTAGAGCATTTTTTCTTTTTTATTTTCTTATAATTTGAAATATCTGGCCTTGCAACGCTGATGCATTTAATAATCCCCGACCGTGAAAAATGGTGTCTTGCATCTAACAATTCACTCGAGCTGTATCCAGTATAGTGCATAACAATAACTTGTTTACACGTAAGATTATTTTTATGTGTGGGCCGGGCATATTTCTACCCACTCGAGCTGTCAGCACGAGGTAAATTTCTTAGAATACAACAATAAACACAAAAACAATTCTGACATATAATGAATTGGCTGGTGTAAATACAATATTATTATTATTATTATTATTAGCACCGCGTCTTACTACCCGTTCGGGTTATACGCACTTACGCTAATGTGTAATGGTAGGGTGATTGTGAGATGAAATGAAGAACCTACAGTTTAACGTGGAATCCGAACCACGGTGGAGGCCTGGAATTCCTCACATTCACAAGATGTCTTGTCAGAGGTGAAGGAAGGGTTTGGTAATCAGATAAATTTATGCTGGGACCGGGGATCGAACAATAAATAAACTTGGTTCAAAATCTAAACAATTTGCCATGCAACTTGTTTATTTAAATCTGTTTGTTTCGTTCAACTAAATGGTAAAATAATCGTATGGATTTTGACTGTAGTGTTCCTAATATCTATTAATTTATTTTATATATGAATGTCTGGGCTTCATAACACGTAGCCCAGTTTGTGGGAAGATTAGCAAGTACTGGACTAATATACTGCTGCAAAGGGGACGCCCACATTTACTAAGCGTACATTCTTTCTGTGTAGGCTCTTTCCCGATGAGATGCGAAGATATTGATAGTGAATACGAGGGTATGGAACCAGTAGAAACTTAGGCCTAACTAACCAGACCCTGATAACTTTTAAGATAGTTCCCCTTTCGGAATATATCCATAATACCAGCCGGGAATCGAGCCAAGTACTCTTAGGTTGGAAGCCAGGTGAGCTGACCACTATAACACAGGCCCAGTTATAATTATTAATTAGGATAAACCACTATTAGCCTGCATAGACAATATGGCACATATTTTAGGCGCCATTTGAGATCGAATCAAGTTTCCCCAAAACCTATAGTCGGTGTCCCTTGGCAATGTGGTGCGGAGAATAGCCGTAGACCAACTATAGGTAGAGATTTTAGAACATTTTCCTTTAGTTCTTAGCAAAAACATTATATTCCCTTGGAATGTGTAAAATCTTCCGACTGGAAAACTTACAGGAAAATTTTCATTTTTAACTGTAAGGAGTGCCACACTGTGTGAGGAATTTTATTTTATTTTTGAGGGACTTGAACGTTCACTTCCTAAAACATAGAGGTTATATCTATCAGTACACGGCTTATAAACTAACTTCTAGGACAGTACGCCTAATGCCACGTACCCATCCCCAGTGGGCAGATATTTAACAATCGCACCACTTAGGTGGTCTAATTGTCTAAACTCAAAAGCGTCACTCTTGTAACAGATCGGATAACTGGTGGTGGAGAGAGTGAGGTTCGAATCCAATCAGGGTGTATAGTACAGAGATGATTTTCTCTCTACATAATTTAATTCCCACATTACCTCCATGCAAGTTTGGGTACATTTACTATAAATTTTACTTTCTTTATACCTACTCCATTATTGCAAGTACGCAGATAGCCCGGATGGCTGCAATAAACAAAATAATAATAGCAAGAAAGCATCACCAACACGTATGCAACTGGTATCAAACAAGGGTCCCGTAGACTTGTGGTCTGGCCGGTAATCCACGGGGACAGGTTGAATGAAGGTATAGTTCACCCCTGGCCGGTATGACGCGAATATGTCGTGTTGCTTTGCCCCCCACTCACCTCAAGATATTGATTGACGAGAGTGAGCTAGGTGGGTGACGAAACAATATGCGGAGTTTTACAGGTTGACCTTACTCAGGCTCGGCCACCTACCCTATCTGCCTACCTGGTCACTTGGTATACCACTAGCACCTTCATACCACAACATAGAACCAAAACATTAATATATAAATAACAAGTTAATAAATATCTTTATATTTTTTTAAAAAAAATCCAACTAATTACAAGTAAGTGAATTCCTGTTGTATTTCCTTTTGGCTACATTTGACTGATGCGCATGCGTCTCTCACATCACTTTACCAAGCTTCAAATCAGTTTGTTTACTAGAATAAAGTGCACTTTTTTTTCCCACACAGTAGCTGGTCAATATGTGTAGTCAAGGGGCCCACCTTCCTGGGTTCGAACTCAGAAATATACTTAACGCCATTTCATTTTGGCTTTTGTTTGGAAGTTTTGTCTTAAGCTGGATTTATCGACCTAATTGTGCACAGCTAATAGAGAATAATACATATCATAGAGTGCACATTAAATATAACAGCTTATATTGAAAATAAACAATTATATTATTATTATTTAATCTATTATTTTTACCCGTGAAAATTGGCCTAATATATTTGCCCCAAAGCAAAATTTTGAATTATACTTGATTTAAGGATTCACTTAAATAAAAGTCATTGAAATGTATCTTTTAAAACATAATATTAATTTAAGTGTTGCTTGTATCATTTAATCAAATTTTATTTTGATTTAGTTTTGAGAGTATTGTTATCATGGATGTTAAGGTAGAACTATTTATCAATAACAGAATCAAAATTGAGCTATTTCACCTTTATTTTCAATCGTATACACTGACGCTAAAGAAAAGAAAAATCGTTAGTAACAAAGAAATATGACTTCCAAAAGCATTTCAAACACTAGCAGAATGTATTTTCTGTTCGATGTGTAAACTGGCGTTAAATTGGGTAGATCATCTTCTTTCATTATCATTGGCTGATACGTCACAAACTCGAGGTTTTTATTTATGCTTTAACACATGCATAAAGCATAAAAAAATCTAAAGTCAAATCAATTTTATGCACTGTGCACTATTCACTATGTATTGATTATGAACGTTATCATAGGAAATAATGTGTTTCAACTTAATACGTATATTTACTATGCATTTTTCGCTTTCTTTAGCACCTTGTTTTACTACCCATTCGGGTTGTATTACTATACACTAATTAGTAATTACATTAATGCAATAGAGATTAGGAAGGTTGAATTTAGAGGAAGTTTACCCGCATTTGCGTGGATGGGGAAGGGGAAAACAATTTAGGAAAACATCACCATTAGTACATCCAACTGTGATTGAACCTCAATACTCCCTGTCATCGGCAGTATTGTCTATTGCAAGAGTGACGCCTTGGATCATGCGACCACCAAAGCGAATACTATTCGCTATTAGTTATATGCGTTAGGCATAAGTATAAACCCAGTGTTAAGAATGTTGGCATTGGTAAGTTTGTTTGTAATTCGTAGGTAAATATAACTTTGCGGCTGGAAGGTGTAAGTTGAAAACCACAAGTAAAAGTAAATTTACTTTTAGTTACTAGATTTCGAGACAAACATAATCTATGACAAGTATTGTTTTTAAAATTGTTGGTACGTGCACTTCTAAACACATATTATATCAGCACACGACTTACAAACTAAGTTAAGCTATGATAACACCTTATACCACACACCACTTACTCTAGCGACTTCATATACCTATATTCATTGACAGAAACAAACACATTAATTGTCGGGTGGTTGTTTTTCTGTGTTTTGTGCCTTAGGAGTTATTTTTTAGGGTCAAAAAAGCTTTCCTATGAAATAATGACGTTCACTCTTGATGTGAAAAGGTACATAACATAGGTTAGGAGAGAGGGGTAATAAAATGATATATAACATTTTCGGAAACTCATAGCCCAAACTGCACATTTAGTTTTTTGAACCAAAAACAATACAACATCTCTATACACGTACATCCGGAAAACTAGGCTGATACCATTAAATTGTGTTAAAAGTTTAAGCGTACAGCGCCTGGAGAGCAAAGCTGTTCAAGCATGCGTGTACAATAGGTTGCATAGAAGTTAGGCTCGTGGCACTGCACATGTAATAATGACCTTCAGAACATATTCGCATTCCTAGACGGACTGGTAAGTTAATAATAATAATAATAATAATATTTAGCACCGCGTCTTACTACCCGTTCGGGTTATACGCTTTAAGTACTAATTACTCTAATGGATTAGGAATCGGGAAGGTTGAATTAGAGGAAGTGAACCCGCATTTGTGGGGAGGGAGAGTGGAAAACCATTTAGGGATTGGTAAGTTGTTTACTATTAATTGCCGTATATACTGCTGCAGTGCTCCAAGACGTTGAGGTGTGTAATGCCGCACGACTAACTCATATGCAACCTATAGTACACGCATGCTTGAACATCTTTACTCTCCCGGTGCTGTGCGCCGAAACTTTGAACACAATTTAATGGTATTAGCATATTTTTCCTGATGTAAGTGTAGAGGGGTTTTGTATTACTTTTGGTTCAAACAAACTATATGTGCAGTTTGGGCTATAGGTTTCTGAACACCCTATGTGTGCAGTGTACCTTAATATGTAGATACATATCTTACGTTCCAGATGACCGGTATGACTAGGCTGACCCAATTTTGCTGTGGATGTACTTTGAAGACTGGATGTACAGTAATTGGATTGTTTTTCCTTGTAAGTACACTAAATATAGAATGGCCATGTATTTAACTGTGTATGGGCTACAAGATGTACTGATAGAGTAATTAATATCCCAATCAAGATACGGTAAATACAATTTACGTCACAACCTAGCATGTTGTTACAGACAGTAAATATGATTCCATCCCATGTTCATACGTATTACCTTGCACCGGTTGCCATGCGGTCTAATATTACAGGCCCACAATATGCGGGGTTGCCGGTGATGGAAGAGGTCAAGGTTTAAATCTAGGCTGGGTGCACTTGAGAGGGGTGTTAATTTATTATTAGCGGGCTACCCATTATCTATTCACGCTAAAGCTGGCGTACTTTCCCTAAACCATTTTACTCACTTCTATCGCTTAGATTACGCCCTTTATGACAGGAATGTTAGAAATGAATCTAAGTAATTTATTTCAGAGTTTTAGAAACTGTATCTCAGTGGTAGAATGGTCAAAGGCATCACTCTCGAAATACTATGGATGGAGAGCTCAGGATTCGAATCCCAGTCGGGTTTTCTGAGGGCTTTTTCGCCGAATGTTTTTTCCCCATTTTTTGTTGATGCAAATTTGGGTACAATTCCCATATATTCAATCCTTTTCCCTAACACACTAGTGAAATTAGTTCATAGCCCGAACATCTAGTACAAGATATTTAAAAAATAAAGGAAAATCCTATTATTCAATTCCATTGTGTAAAATGCCCAGTGTTTCGCTCAGATCTCTAAGTTTGTGTATAACTATTTTTATTTAAGTATATAGGTAATTTATTTAAAGGTGATCATGCAAAGATTTAATATTTACCTTATTTCTAAAAGTTACTGCTCACGAACTCATTGACATGTTCTGATTCCGGTTGTAAAGTTTACATGGGCCAGATTCATAATCAGACTTATTGCGTCTCAAGTGCGTACCCTAGTACCCGATGGTCGATACTCACCAGATACAAGTATCCAGAGACTTAGCAACATCGGCCGTGTATACACTAACTTGTTTCCGGACACAAGTCTCCGCCAATGTTACGCGTCCGCATCGAGCAGATTGCATCTCACCAGTCCCCGTTCCTTTCGCGATGGATCCGCACATTGCTGCGGCATTTACAATAGTTAAATGTCTCCAAAATCGAAAAAGACGTCGGTGGTAAAGGAAGTTTATAAGACGGGGTGAGAATTATGGTGACGGTTGTCAGAGCTATCGTCAAATGATGGGTGCTCATTTAAAAATTTGTAGTAACCACAAGCAAAATAAAAATCCCCCCAACAACACTACCAAGATACTGCTACTAGGATGAGGAATATAAACCAACCGGTTAGAATTCAAAAGTTAACCCACCGAGGTTTGAGCGTGGGTCCACACCGAGCGATGTTTCCCATTAGAGGCGGGAGACCGAGGCACTGTTAACATTTTTTTTTATCTTTCACAACCAAACACACGGGAAACATAGGTGATTGGCGTGTATCTGAAGGAAGATCATACCATACCATATTTCATATGAAAAAAACTGGCCCATTCCATTCGAGTCTAGGTAGACGTCGTCTTATATTTGGTTTCGAGCCGCACTCGAGACGCACTAAGTCTGACTATGAATATCGCCCACACTCATATTTCGAGTAAAACTCCTGAATGTGTTTTAATCTGAACCAGGTATCTGTGATGATATCGTCGTTTCGGATCGCATACGCTTTGATGACACCGCCTTCCCACCCAGCCCAAACAGAAAAATATTATGCTCGTAAGTTTTTAAACGTCACTATTAGTATTTGTTTTTTGAAGGCTTTCACAGACGGTTTTTGAATCGAAATTATTGTTATTTTCAGAATCGATAGTCATGTCGATTAAATTGCTTCAAACTTTACAATTGTAGGCATGACGGAAGAAATTTAATCGAAGTGGCATGGACCGGAAAATAATAATAATAATAATACAGCCAGATTTTGGTAGGAGTAGACATTTATAAAATACAAACTTTTGCTTGCAGCCAATAAAACATTACTTTATTATTATTATTTCATTATATGTTAAAAGGGAGAGTTTCAGATCACATGAATTCATTTATAAATATTTGGGAATTGTTTTATGAAACTTTTATAACCGTCAAAAAGTTCCTTCCTATCTAAATCAAACTGTAGGTGTCATTCACGGATTAGTATATTCTTAGAAACAGTTGCATTAGTAATGTTATTAATGACGACGAATTTTAAATTCATAACTTTATAAACTCATTAGTGTATAAATACACTTTCATGCACGTAATAAAGTTATTGGGTACAATTTTTCCAAATCTTATAGCTATTTTCTTGCTATAATAAATAAAATATATTAAAAACAATTAAATGCTATGATAGGCTAATATAATTTTACTCCTATATGGTAATAACGTTGCCCACCTATGAAGTCACGGGATCTCAACATTAGGTTTCCCATTTATAGGAATTTATGTTATATCCAGCGAGTTTTAAAGATACTTTAATGTGGAAACAAAGACCATCAATTTTTAAATAATTCTAAATTTAGTTCTAACTTCACGACATTATTATTATTTTTATCTTGAAGCAGTTTTATTGCAAAAGTATTTTTTTAAATATAAATCCTCTACAACTTAGGCTATTTTTCTTTGTCAAGAAAATGGCCTGTAGGAGTCTTCCTGCCAGGATGTGAATTTAAAAAATATTCAATGGTAGCATTTGTCTATCCAGAATAATAAACAAGGAAAATATAATTTAAAAAAGTAAGTTTATGTTTTGAAGGTGTAAATAGTGTATAGTGACCGTGTAAACACGTCAGAGGAAGAGGGGAATATTTATCAGTAGATACACAAATGGCCTCACAGTGTGAACGGCTCATTTTCTTCCCTCTATTTCCATTTCGTACATTGGTGTTTTAAGTGTGTTTAGTGCTTAGGTGCGCCAAGTTCAGATGCAGCCTGCTTCGCTGTATAAATTTGAAAATTTGGAATCTTCTAGCTGGAAACGTCTTTAACCTACTTCAATTATTATTGGTACAAATAAAAAACTGAAGGCCATAAGGATATGTGGTAAGGAGTGCGTGTTGCGACACTAGCCCAGGTGGGTCACGAGAGATTTGTGAGGTGTAAAGGGATATTAAGTAGGCCAAGTTTGGGGACGGTAATTGGGCTATAGCCTAAATATAATTTACGCTTAGGCTACCATCCACTTTGAAGTCATCCTACGAAAAACGAGTTGCTGGTAATGCAGCTCGAACTAGGCGCTTCACCGTAGTCCATATTTCTGTATTCATTAGAATTTAGAACACAGATAAAATGATGTGACTTAAATTAATAGTTGTGGAAAAAGTATACCCTCAATTAAAAACAGTTTTAAGTGCATCATGTTAATTTATTTTGTCATGTTCTAATCGTTATTGCAGACTTAAAATTTATCTTTAAATTTCAAGTTGAAATATTTTTTATGATTTCTCCTTGGATTTGAAGTTGATATTTTTTCTCGCTGGTCAACTTAGACATAAAATAAATTATACTATATTCATAGAGAACAAATGTTATTCCCATGATTTGAGAGCTCAGTCTTGCAATATAATATGCCAACATTAAAAAAAAAAATCTTTTGATTTGCCACCATATTAAAACGGATGACCAGATTTAAAAACTAAGTGCATTCATCGTTCGGCCTAGATTTAAAGAAAGCCCTTGCCAAATTTCTTTAAATGGGTCCACGCATTTGACATATATCGCGGAACAAACATACAGACAATATACCATTTGGTCAAGTTAAAACAGGATATTGCTATGATGAATCAATAATAATTTTACCCTACTAAAATATACATCCCAATATGAATCTGAAGTGAGTTTTTTTTTCCAAAATGTTATATTACTCTCCTTCCACGCAAATACGGGTAGATTACCTCTAAAATGCTTCCTTCCTCATCCTACCCCATTAGAGTAATTATAATTTATGCGTATAAAATGAACAGGTATTAGAATGGGGCGATAAACATTTATTTGCAATTAAAAATAAAAATTTTCGATTACTCATTTTAATTTAATACTGGCAATAAAAGTTAATTTTGAATTATATTTAAATTTTCTTTACTTAATTTTTTATCATACATTTTAATTACACATTGTTATAAATATATCCCATACAATCTTCAAAATTTAAATTATTACTTTATTTAAATTACAGCTGACTACCAAGCGGCTTTGACCGCGATGTTGATAATCAATGGAGTTCTACTGCTACCAGCTAATATTTCACTGCTCAAGGGCACCAGTATGGTAAGTTAAGATTACGAGTTGTCTATAGTTGGTTACAGATCTTAACACCCACCTCGATGACGTAGTTAGCTAACACGCTAATTTCGTGTTCAGCTAGATTGCCAAGGGTGGAAAGATTGAAGTTCGAATCTCGGTCGGGTGAACTGAGAGTGGTTTTGCCCTAAATGGTTTTCCACTCTCCTTTCAAACAAACATGGGCTAACTTCCTCTAAATTCAACCCTCCCAATTCCTAGTCCATTATCGTAATTAATACTTAAGCGTATAACCTGAATAGGTAGTAAGGCGCGGTGATAAAATATGAATTAAAAAAGTAACTTAGTTTTTTAGAAGCTACTGTTTCGAGTTAAAATCATAATAAAAATGCACCTTAGTTACAGTTTTAGAATAAGCCTAAATATATAAAAAAAACTTGAAAAATTTCTTAGCTAGCCACACTCAAATACAATTTTGGAAATAATACCATGTCCACTAACAACATGACCCGAGGGTCATAAACCTTGTGGAAATAGGGGTTTAGTGCGCCTGGATTAACTTGAAACTCACGCTCCTATTGGGAAGTAGCCAAAAGTAGTCGTAAAATAATTTCTGCTCCCTCCATTCAATCGACTAAATTGGCAGGTAGGATAAACACCTGTGACCTGGAATGCTGAAGTTCAATCCAAACCGGCAATACTGGAGTTTGGTGACCTGGCGGTCTACGGGTAAGGTGTCAGACTTCTATGCTGGTGGCCGGGGTTCAATCCTTGGTCCCGGCACAGATTTATCTGATTACCAAACCCTTCCTTCAACTCTGACAAGACATCTTGTGAATGTGGGGAATGCCAGGCCTCCACCGTGGTTCGGATTCCACGTTAAACTGTAGGTCCTCTATTTCATCTCACAATCACCCTACCATTACACATTAGCGTAAGTGCTTACAACCCGAACGGGTAGTAAGACGCGGTGATAATAATAATAATAATAATAATAATAATGGAGTTTCTTTCTTTACCCTCATTGTAGGCTTATACACTATACAGAGAGTGTTCTCGGGTTGGATGGCTAAACTTTAGAAATGGATAGTCACTCAAAATGTCTTGAGTATGAATATGGCCATGCATGAAAAATATGTGGTTTGGTGTAAGAAAATTCCCTGGCTTTAATTTAACCAAAATAAAGACAATATTATTATATTATTACTATCATTATTAGTATCATGATATCGACTAAAATACTAGGATGATATGTTTCACCATTCCCTTATAAACAGTGATCTCGCGTTACCAATTTTAGAGATACATTTCAGATTAATTCATAACCAAATTAAATGTGAGAATGAAGTTGATCTTTAATAAAAGGATTGTCAGCAAGATCTGACCCCAGAATGTTTCTTCTCTTCCCCCATCCAGAGCCGACCATCGTACCTTGTCCCGTGGCTGTTGACCTACACCCTCGTGACATCAGCCAACGTCGTCGTCATGTTCTACGGCCTGTTTAAGATGTTTACCAAAGCCAAAGGAGGTAAAGCCATTTTCCTCGTCGGATTTGTAAATCTTCGTAAGTACAGGTTTATTTATTTTTTGTGAAACTTCTTAGAGTTTTAAATATTAACAGTAGTCAACATATTGGAATAAAGTCTAATTTTAGCAGCGCACATTACTACCCGTTTGGGTTGTACACACACATATGATAATTACGCTAATGTGTTAAGGATGAGGAACGTTAAAAGCATAGGAAGTGTACATGTATCTGCTTAAAGAGAAAACTAAAGCCACCCTCAATACATTTATTTGAGGTAATTAAAGTATATTTTCTGAACTGACTGATTATATCAGCACACGAGAATTTCTATGAGCTAGAGCGAAAATGGCTACCAATTTTGCCGGTAAAAGATATTCTCACAATATACGTTCCCGTGTTCTTTTACGTGCCGCAGTCGACATTACTTCCCATGCGAAGGAGGTTGTGCTACGGATGTTTATTGCTCAAGAAAAATCCGTTGACGCCAGCTGGGTTTGAACCTCTGAACATGAGGCGAGTACCGAGGTCGAAACCTTCAATACACCGGTCAAGGATTTGAAACCCAATCTCACCATCATCAGCAGTCTAGAATATTGTGAGAGTGATTCCTCAGACTATGTGATCACTGAAGTGAGCTACAATTAATTCAACTTTTTAACAGTATTAAAACCTTAACTTTGTTGGTAGAATATACCTTCGGTCCAAGAGCTTCAGTTTCGTTTTCAAACAAGAGACACACCTATATAAGTTTAAAATCTCTCCCTCCCCTCAGTGATAAGTTGTTTGTTGTGTTATTGCGCTATTTTATTTAGGGTATGTTGCTGAAAACCAATCAAACACTGTACACAAATTACATCGATAAGCAAAGTGACTAATAAAAAAACCCAGGCAATTCTATTAACCGAAATTGTAGCACATACATCATTTTAGAGACCTTGGATCAAAATAGAGTACAGACTCTGCTGCAAGGAGTTTCGTTTATAAACATTAATAGTTCGTATCATGCTCCTCAGTGGATGCATGGTCTAAGGTAGGGGAAGCAAGCCTTTTTGATATCGCGGGCTGTGTAGCTTGAAAAAATAATGGTGGTGGGCTGGTATGGAAACAAATTTCGAGCAATAAGTGTCAGCTTTATATTTATCATATAGTAATTAGTGAGGCCCTGATTTTAAGGATCTAAATGTGATCCAAAAATTACCTAAATTGAAAAAAAAACCAGCTAAAAAACTCAATTTTTTTAAAAAAAGACCTCAAAATATGAACAAAAACTCATAATAAATGCATACGAACAAATCAAACATTTATGTACGATTTAATAATTTAAAATGCAATAAAAAGTATATTATTACTAAACTTTTGCATTCTGCTAAATATAATATTGTTTCACAAATATCTGCTTTAGAAGTAACAGCTACCTAGCTCCCCCCCCAACGTAAACCTCTCCAGCTTAGTTGCAGTCTCAACAAAGAACGCGTATTTTACAATCATACAAGTAAAAAGGATTCGAAGCTCATTGTATATCTTAACTTCTTATTTCGACAACTGGCTGACGAAAAAAAAAAATGTATGAATATGTGTACATTTATAAAATATCAATAGTATTTAAAGATATATTTACTCTACATGAATACCTTAAAATGACTTAAAAATGACCTACAACAAGATCAGGAACATAATTTACGTACTATACAATTATTCCGTGTCTGGGCTACATCAACGGTGGCCGAATTTGTGAAGATATTTTCCGATACTAATGTGACATTGCCAAGGGGACGCCCAAACGTACTAATAGTACAGCCTTTCCGTGGATTCTCTTTCCATGTCCCGATGAGATGAGGTGATGTTGATACTGAGTATGATGGTGTGGAATCAGTAGTAACGCTTAAACCTAACTTAATCCTTATCAACTCAACCCTGGTGGCCTTTGGGGTAGTTCCCCTTTCGGGAAAAAATACCCAAGATACTAGCTTGAAATCGACCCCAGGACCCTAAGGACCGTATCCAGGTGCACTGACCACTACACTAAGAGGGCGGTTAAAATTCTGCTTTTGAGCATTGTATGCGACGAACCCCCCCAAAAAAGTTGACATGTCATCAAAATCAGAACCCTCATTATTTGTCTGTATGCTAAATATGGTGTTGGTCAAATAAAATCAGTCGGCGGGCCGGACCACTGGGCTAGCGCGTCATTTTCACAATGAACTGGACCCCCGATGACAGGGAGATGGTTGTTAGGATCTTGGTTGGGTATACTGCCAGTTTTTTCCCCCCTTGAATGGTTTTCCACTTTCCCTCCACGTAAATGCGGGTTCACTTCCTCTAATTCAACCTTCCCAATTCCTAATCCATTAGCGTAATTAGTACTTAAAGCGTATAACCCGAACGGGTAGTAAGACGCGGTGCTAAATATTATTATTATTATTATCATCTAAGCTCGTGAAATAGGACTCGAATGCTTACTAAGCGGTGATAAAAACAACCAAATAACACACCACTGTATCGTATTTTAAATGCTCTAAGCTCGTGAAATAGGACTCGAATG
>CABFOW010000040.1:0-40893 GCA_902141385.1 Timema californicum | reverse complement strand
GGGGGGGGGGGGGGGGGGGGAAGGAATGACTCGGTGATTGACCTTGCTACGAGATGAGGAACCGCCCCAGCAGGAGGAACAACAAGTCCAAGCCATGTAATTGTGATAAAGTCAAGTGAAATAATGACTCATATTAATTTCTTTATAAATAGTTTGATAGAGTTCGGGGTGACAGTTCGATAACGAGTGCGCATTTGTTGGTGTTGTTAAGTAGATGCATACATTTTATTAGGAAAATAATGACTGTTATCACGAACGCATCAAGAATGTTTCTTCTGATAAACTTTGAACAAATTTTACTGCAAGAGTTAGTGAAAAGATTGCAAGCATTTTTTTTATTATCTATTTTGAAATAAGAACTATGCGGCTCGGGGCTCCACACACTTTGATAGTGAGGCAGAGGGGCGGAGAAAAGGGGGTACCACGGGGCCGGAGAGCAAGTCGTATCAAATGGAGAAAGCACAAAATATATAAGGATTCATTCTCAAGAAAAAAAAACCCCAGCTACACTTAGGCATACGTGAGAAAATGTATGGGAACTAACATTTCGCCCCCTTTGCAATAAATATTATTAGGTTTAAATTTTGTACTTAATAATAAAAATTAATTCTTTCAACTCTAATTCTAGGGTTATTAATGGTTTAATACAAGGGAAGTGTTTTAGATGAATTTCTTCTTCATTGACGAGGACAGAGGACGAGAAAGTTTAAAGGTGAAAACTACTTCATTCCGTCCTACCATTCCATCCTACTGAAGTTCTAATCTCAACAGCTCTATCACTGGCAATCCAGTCTATTGTGAAAACAACTTCTTAGACTCTGTGATCACTGGTGAGGATATACCTCAGTAGTAACAATAATTAAAACTAGGTCGAATTTGATTCTTTACCAATTCTAAAATTACAAATTTGAATCTCCAATTTATCTACGAGTCTCGAATCTCAAATTCAGATCTGAATATTATAAAATACGTTAAACATAAAATCTTTACCTTACTATATTAATACTTAAGTTGCTATGATAGTAAAAATACTGACTAAATGTTTTTATTTTGTTAATATATATTCAGTAAAGTGGTACATTATTAATCTGAAGAATGGTTAGTAGGCCCTAAGGTTGTTTTAAAATTACGCTAGGCTAAACTACCCGTATTAATTTACAATTCAAGAGCTCTAAAACAAATTCAAACTAAATTCCTCCCCTCTACCCATATATTTCGAATTCAATATTTACTCAACTTCTCGAATCTCGTATCTTCTTAAGGATTCGATGATTCAAAGTTCCCATACTTAGTAATAATTATTATAGAAGGTATTTTGTTTAAATTATTCATGAAATTAATTGGTGTAGAAAAAAACAAAACAAGTGGTTATTATATTGTTTGTAACATTTACATGCCTGTACCTAAATCAACACTGATTATCTTATACATCAGAGAGAAAGGCACATAAATCTTTGCTCATCAGCATAGCTCGTCGAGAGTCCAGGAATGGTGGTAAATGACGGTAAAAATGAAAGAAAAAAAAAGGTTCAAAGAAAGACATATGGTTTGTTGGGAAATAATCTAACTGCCAAAAGCGACAACAAATCAACAGAATATGGTCTTGGAGAACATATGGCTTACTGAATGGTTACATGAGAGTAGATATTGTAGTTTTTACTATCTGTCACTAACCACCACTCCTATTGTATAATGTATATGGGATATACCGAATGTTTGGAAACCCATAGCCCTAATCGCACTTATAGCTTGTTTGAACCAAAAGTAATACAGAATTTCTAAACACTTACATCCGGAAACCTATGATAGTACCATTAAATTGTGTTCAAAGTTTCGGCGTACAGCGTGAGGAGAGCAAAGCTGTTGAAGCTTGCGTGTACAACAAGTTGCATAGAAGTTAGGCGCATGGCACTACACATGTAATATTGAGAATAACTTTCTGTGATGTAGGACCATTAATGATGATCCTCAGAACGTATTCGCATTTCTAGATGGAATGGTGTGTTGTTTTCTATTATTATTATTATTATGTTCTGCTGCCGTACTCCAAGATGTCGAGGAGTGTAGTGGCACGCGCCTAGCTCCTATGCAATCTGTAGTACATGCATGTTTGAATAGGTTTGCTATCCCGGCGCTGTGCGCCGAAACTTTGGATATAATTTATTGGTATTAGCATGGTTTTCTGGTTGTAAGTGTAAAGGAATTTTGTAATGCTTTTGTTTCAAAAAAACCATTTGTGCAGTTTGGGCTATGAGCTTCCGAACATACTGTGTGTGTGTGTGTATATATATATATATATATATATGTAGTTTTACGATTTGTTTTAATTATCAAAAATATTACTATGAGTTATTCATAAGTAAGACGTGACTGTTGATTGTTCACGTTGGCCTATATAATTTATTTTGATATAACATTTACTGTTATGACGTCACTAAAACATATTTAAAACTTATATAAACATAATGTTTATGCGTGTATGAATTAATTCAGGTGAACGCTGGTAAGCTCATGTGATATATTTTAAAAAGTGTCCTTGGCAGAAATTCAAGTTATATATTTATTTATGTAGGCTATTAATATAGTATGTTGTGTGAATACATTGTTTTGTACTAAATATTTTACTAAAAATAATTATATTGTTATTATAATATGTAAAATATATTATTCTCTTTGTGCAAAGTATTGTAATAACAGATAAATGTTTGCTGTGAATAAACATTAGGTTTCACTCAGTAACTCCTCGATAGTCAACAGGAGATATGTATCTACTTCAAGTTTTATTTGCGAAACTCAACCTTTGTAAAAACCTTTTATATGGTCTTAAGGGGGCCGTCTCGGTAAGCAATAAATCGCCATTCAGTTCAGACTTTCAGTTATAACGCGATTGTATTTAATTATATGATGCGTTATTTCAGAATATGGTTTACGCTAAAGAGAAGTCTACAGCTTTCAACAAGGCCCTCTTTCGTTTGCAACCCTATGTTTTGAGTTTTATTAATAGAACAAAATGTGTGCAAATGCAACATTAGCTCATTTTCAAACATATTTATGGATCTATGAGCTATTATATTTGAGCTTGATGAAAAAAGATTCTAGATTACCTTTAACAAATACAGTAGAATTTTGATAGGTTCACAACAGAGAATTTTAAGATATATGTGCAAATGCAGCATTAGCGCATTTTCAACGTACTTTTAAATCATATTTACGGATATATGAGCTATTATATTTGAGCTTGATTAAAAAGGGTTATAGATTATTTAATATTCCTCTAACAAATACAGTAACTTTTTGATAGGCTCACAACAAATTCTTTTAAGATATTTGAGGAATAGCAGCGAGTTTTCCTCTTCATCTTGAGATAAGACCTTTTGTTTTCCCTTTCTCCTCTTTCTTATTGATATGACAAGGGATGTTTGTAGGTGAAGGGTGAAATATAGTATAGGCTTAGATAGAATAGAGTAGTTCCAGAAAAACCCCACAGAACACTCTATTTTAAACTGTGTGGCCATACAGAGATTTATACTTTATCGTTGACCGAGGTGGCCGCCTTAAGGTTTGTTGCCCAAGCTGTGACAGTTACTACGGCTGGAACATCAGTCTTCACGCATGCGTAATTTTAGTTTGGTCTGCGACACGAGGTGGTGGCGGTTCGTGTCGCGGCACTGAGCAGTGCTTGCGGCTATAGCCGCAGCGACAGTGTTAGAGCCACAGCGACACGAGGCGATGGAGGTTGGTGTCGCGGCACTGAGCAGTGCTTGCGGATATAGCCGCAGCGACAGTGTTAGAGCCAAAGCAACACGAGGTGATGGTGGTTCGTGTTCGCGGCACTGAGCAGTGCTTGCGGCTATGGCCGCAGCGACAGTGTTAGAGCCACAGCGACACGAGGCGATGGTGGTTCGTGCCGCGGCACTGAGCAGTGCTTGCGGCTACGGCCGCAGCGACAGTGTTGGAGCCAAAGCGACACTGCTTATTTGTTAGCTTATTGAATTTTGTATGCTAATCTATTTAAAAAATGTTCAAACAACGACAACTGGAGGTGCTAATGACCCACTCGCAGGATGTGTGCTGTGTGAGCCAGTATCCCAACATCCAAACAGGGGGAGGTGTGAAAGACCCAGCTATTCCTGTGTAAGTGCTATTAACACCATGTTCACTAAGCAGTTTTAAAAATCAGTATTATATCGGATCTTAAAGTTCTTAAATAAAAAATGAGGATTAAAAAAAACAAAAATTGAAAAATGAAATGTAAAAATAATAAGGCCGAAGATCCGTTTTATTATTTCAAAATAACTCTTTTACTAACCCCACTTTTCGCTTTTTGAGACACATTATATTGAACATGGAAGAAAGTAAAGGAATAAACACATTAAAACACATAAATCCATAAATATATAAGTAAGGGACAAGAATAAAAATAAATTGAAGGACATGTGTAAATTTAAACTACTCGGACTCAACTTTGCACCTTGGTACCCATTTTGACGTATTATTTTTTTCCCGACATACCATAGCACAGCGTTCATTAGTATTTGCAACACATCTTAGTTTACAAGTTGCCACATTGATTAATAATTCAGTACTAAACAATAATATGGGAAGTGGGGTACTATAATTCGGTAACCAGACAATTAATTAACCCTAGAATGGTAAGGTGAATATTTTGGCCTTAAATGGTAAGGCGGGGTATGCCATACCCCAGTTAGAAATAGGTAATTAAAATAATGCAAACAATTTTTTTTAAATATTTTTTGTTTAATGTACATCATGTAGGCCTATTATAGCTATATATGATTTATATATTATGGTAAAATATTTTAAATATAGTTGCTATATTAAGTAAGGAATAATTTAAAAGTTAGGAATCATACTAAATATAAAGTTTCTTTAGAGTTATTTTACATAGAATAGCTCACTCAGCACAATTCTTGCACAACATTGCCCGATGTTCCAAACACATAGGTTTCTTGCAATATTCACAGTTAAGTTTTGTTTTTCTGTCTTTGCTTCGTGGACAAATATGACACCTTTTCATTATCATTGATTGTTCATGATCTACTTGTGGCCTGATTTCAGCCTCTGGTAGATTTAGTATTTCCCTGATGTGGATCTTGATGGCTCTGGGAATGTTTCCAGATTGACTCCTCATTACTAGATGATCTCTTGTCAGGCTTGCACTTAGCTCTTTCAAAAAGTAACGTCGGTTATGTTTTGGATTATCTTTCCAGTCTGGATTAGCCAGTACAAACAATATATAGCAATTTACGCCACAATGATCAAGCATGGCAAATAACATCTGCATAGGCCATCTCTTATTTTTGGATGTCATAAATGTAGCACATAGTTTGTCAAAACAGTCAGTTCCTCCTTTATTTTTGTTGTACGCAAGAGGCCTACCTCGTCTGCTTGGACGTGTACAGCTCCAAGGGAACCCATTCCGCCCATAGACAAAAGGTCCCAGTTGAACGTCTTCTGTATTCCTTGGTGCTATCTCTGCTACTTGTTCTTCCACAGGATCGGCTTCCACATCTCCTACTGGATCTGCAGGCTGTTCGTCGTCTTCATCGATTTGTTGCTCCATAACAGTTTCTGGTTCTTCATCAGTAAGCTGATGTCGGGGAAAAAACTCATCATCTTCATTTCTTTCCAACAACTCTCGGATTTCATCGACATTCAATCCAAGCGCCATGTATTCTGAAAGTGTATTAATTAGCTAGAGTATAATATATATGAATAATATGAATAAACCCTAATTAGTGTTTTTATATCACATATAGTAAGTAAAAGAAAAATAAATACGAGGAAAAATGTATTACTTAAATGGTAAGGTGGGGTATAATACACCCCAAGGTGGTAGTTTGCTTACAAAAATAGTTCCGCCTACCTGATAGCAAGAAGTCAGGGCTCAGCACGTCATCCACTGTGAAGGTCAAACTCCAGACTGAATTTACATGAGTCGGAAACAAAAGATACCCCCACCACTCAAGCCTGGCAACAAAAAGAATATAAGCTGGGGTGTGCAGTACCCCACCTTACCATTCTAGGGTTAATCAGTAATAACTATTGAGTAAATTTAATAAACCTTATTATATAAACAACTATTGTGTACATTAACTTCAGAACAACCCAATACATTTACAAATGATAGTGTAAATTGAAAACATACTTAATGTAAAGATAATAGAAGGTAGAGTCAGAGTGAGAGAGACGATTGAGTGTCTGAGCTTGTGACGTCACTCAGTACACAGACTTAGGGATGTTGTATCGAAAGAAAAGTATCGATACTGTACTAATTAAAAGTATAGGAAGAAAAATATCGATACCGTACTAGTATTGAAAGAAAAGAATCAATAATAGTAAGTATCGGTATCGAAATTTTAAATTGGATTTTTTTTTAATAATAATTTTAATTTCAACTTTTGCATCATAGTTGTATTTTAATATTTATTTAAACACTGAAAATTATAACAATTGAGTTCTACAAAAAGTTTATTTTGTCTATTTTGTGATGACCTTGCTCATTGATAAAGGAAGGGGTAGACGTTAGGATGACCTGGTGGTACAGGTGTAAGATGTCTGACTTCTGTACTGGAGGTGCGGGGTTCAATCCTCGGTCCCGGCAAAGATTTATCTGATTGCCAAACCCTTCCTTCATCTCTGACAAGAAGTGGATTAATCACAATTTGTGAATGCGTGGAATGCCAGGCCACCACCGTGGTTCGGATCCCATGTTAAAATGTAGGTTCTCCATTTCATCTCACAATCACCCTACCACTACTTATTAGCGTAAACTCGTATAACCCGAACGGGTAGTAAGACGCGATAATAATAATAATAATAATAATAAGTAGACTGGTTTCCAGTCGCCCCGTCGGCAGACATGATGCCAGGCAGAAAATGAGTGAATTATTATTATTATTATTATTATTATTATTATTATTATTATTATTATTATTAGCACCGCGTCTTACTATCCGTTTGGGCTATACACATTTACGCTATTGAGTAATGGTAGGGTGATTGTGAGATGAAATGGAGGACTTACAGTTTAACGTGGTATCCGAACCACGGTGGAGGCCTGGAATTCCCCACATTCACAAGTTATGATTAATACACGTGTTGTCAGAGGTGAAGGAAGGGTTTGGCAAATCAGATAAATCTGTGCCGGGACCAAGGATTGAACCCCGGACTCCCAGCACAGAAGTCCGAAGACTTACCCCTAGACCACCAGGTCACCCTATGAGTGAATTAAAAGTGTAATTTGTTCTTTATCCACAGTTCATCCCAGTAAACAATTGTGCCCAGCATGAATTAAGATAACAAAAAGTTGTTTCTTTCGATACAGATCTGATACAGGAGTGTGAGTACTAATATTAGTAAAAGTCTCGAGTAAAAAAAACTAATATCAAAAGGAAAATACCAATATTAGTAAATTATCGATACTTTTTTCACATTTCTACAGAGGCCTATTCAAAAGCTATATAGAAGACACATTAAGTTGTTAAAACTCAGATTACATTTTAGAACTTTAAATATTGAATAAACTGTTAAAAGTCACACCAATGTTCGATTAACGTCATTACTCTATTTATTTAAATAAATGGTAGGCCTACGTTGAATCGCACAAACTTTCTCCTGCTTTTATTAAAAAGAAATACATTTACTAAAAACCCGTAAGATTTGTTAAACTAAATAATAGATCTATACATTGCTGTAGAAACAATACATCAAAGATCATAAATTAAATAATATACACTGTTTCTTACGTAATCTATGCCATTAGGACATTACAGAACAATTGATAAAAGAGAAATATCTTTGTCCAACAAAGAGCATTAGAATCAAATTCATTTCCAAAGAACTGCACTAAAAATATATATAGTTGCTTAAAGATCAGAAACTATTGGTTTAAAAAAATAAAAATAAAAGATTTATGTCCTTAATAGTACTATAACAATACAATGATAAGTTATTTTGTATCTGAATTAGTCGCGGAGGAATAATAAAAATTGGAAAATTACCTCATGTATGGTACCCTAAAAGTAATTTTTATGAGAAAATGAGAATTGCCATCTTTTTTATAGCGATTAATAATGTATAGATATATAATTTAATCAAAATTGTTAGAGAGAATCTCAAGAAAATTGATTTTTTCTACGTTTTCCCTTAAACTTAGGATTTTATATTTAATTCTTAAAACTCTTCGGTAGGGACTTATGAAAACCCCAGATCCCAAGTTTTAGGCCAATCGGTAAAATAGTTTTGGATCTAGCCAAAGGTACACACAGACATACGGCCTTGCGTAAGCCCCCGCCCCCCTCTTTGTTTCAGGGGGTAATGAAACGTCAACATTTATCAAAATCTCAAGTTAGATTTTTTTAACAATCACAATACCTACTTCTCTTTCCAATGGGTCGAGAAAAAGTAAAAACAGCATCAATATATTCCACCAAAATGCATAACTCAAATAACATACAGCTTTACAGAAACATTAAGAAAGGAAGAACATTTGTGACTACAAAGAGTCTAACAATAAACTTCATTTTCTTTTTAAATAATAGAAACTCATGAAACAATAGGTATATACATTGTTGTAAAAACACTACACCAAAGATCATAACTAACTAAATAATATAAATACATATCTACCTATTTACTTATGGCATTAGGAGCTCTGAACACCGTTACAGAAAAATTGAGAAGAGAAGAATATCTTGGGCCACCAAAAGTTGACCCCCTGAAACCTTAACGTGGTTTTCGCAATGTTGTCTATCTATCTATCTGTTTGTCTCTATCTAGGTAGAGGGTATTTTATATACATATATATCTCCAAGTTTGATCACATTTCTGCAAAGATTTGAGATATGAAAAACCTATAATCGAATAGTTGTAGAACTAAAACACTCTTTAATGTGAAAATACATTTTATTAGACCAATATCTTACTAGTTGAAGCCTAAACTAATCTATATTTCAAATATATTATTTTTTATATACGTTTATGATTTCTTGTATGCTCTTTGGCTATAAGCAAAAACATTTTATAAATACAGGTCTAAGAAATGTATTGTTGAATGCACAGAACTAATAATGTTTCTGTACGTATCTGTTATTTAATATATGCTCTTTGGTAAAATGTGGTGTTCTTTTTTTTCTCACTATGTTTCTATAACAGTTTTATTGTTTCATTTAACTTTTCTTATCTTAAGGAAGATACATTTTTTGATTATCATCTAGTTGTTTGAAGAAGGTTTTAACATTTGTACTTAATATTATATTGTTGCTCTTAATACAGTTCAGTTATTCTCAATTCGTTTAATAAGACTTTAATAGATTATATCTGAATACTTTATTGGTATGAATAGTAATTATCTGTCAAGCACCTTATCTAAGTCGGTAATGCATTTGTCTACTTAGTGTCTGGAGTCCAGTTTACGGTACAGTCTAAAAAAGTAGTCGTTTGTGAAATCGAGGCCTCTCCTTTAACAGTGAAGTGTTGAACATGGTATTGTGCGATCTGTCCTAGAGTAAAGTTGGTTTTTAAGTCGTATTTTAATATAGCCAGTTAAAAATTCCACATTGAACACCCAAATAAAATAAAGTAAAATTGACACTTAATAATTACTATTAGACTAAGGCTACACATTTTACAATTAATAAAGTGTTTTAATACCTCTTTTAAATATTATTTTCTAGGTTTCCAACTAACGGTTTCTGAATAACAAACTAATAAATGGCGTTGTGGAGACTAGAGAAAAGCTGTTATTGTTGTTACTTGAAAACAGGATGCATTATTGTGGCGGTATTGTCACTGGTAAGTTCAAATACGTACATTGTATAATTCATCATTAATAAAGTACACTATATTGTAGAGTACAATTTAATTTCCCTGAATTGGGAAAATTATTAGAGATGTTGTCATAGGCGCACATATCTCTTGCTCGTATTTATACTTGTCTTTTTAATAATAATTACATGAGCTCACATTAATGTGATTGCCAGTGCTGTGTCATGGAGTGTTGGCATTGTAATCGACATACCTCACATGGGAATACATTTTGGTTTATAATTGGCGTATGAATACTCTGATGAGTGATGATAACAACTAACAGGTACAGTAAACTCAGCATACACCAGCAAAAGAGCTACGTTATGTCGTTGGATAACCGGCGCCATGGTATAGTGGTCAGCGCTGCTGGCTTCCAACCTAGCGGTCCCGAGCTCGATTCCTAGCCAGGTCTGGTACCATAAGTATTTTTTTTACCATAGGGAGATCCGTCACCAGGGTCTTATTATTTAGGCTCAAGTTAGGGCTAATAGTTTAGACTGGTCACATACCTTCATATTCACTATCATCATGACCTCATCCCACTGGGACATTGAAGAAGACTTCACGTAAAGGATGTACGATTAGTACGTTCGGGCGTTCTTTGGGAAACTGTAAATAAGTACCTGCTAATATACCAACCAATTGGGCTACGAATGATGTAATCCAAACACGCATCGATATATATATACCCTGATTTTGGTTGGAGGAAAAGTAGAAAAAATTCAAACTTATTCCTTTGCGGCCAACAATGATAACATTCTATTATATTATTAGTATTATTCGATAGGTATTGATAATATCTATCAGACGTGGCAGCTGGAGACAGCATGACTTAGTATATATACCAATATTAATATATTAAAAATAATTTTAGTAATTTAGTAACTAACTTAGACTGTTCTTCAAACCAAAATCATACTGTACAGATGTCACGATGGCCAATCATGCTTTTTTTTAAACTAATAACGTTAAAACCATTGGGAGACTCTTGACTAAATCTGTAATAAATCGTTGCATTAATTGCAATACTTCTGTGATATAATTTACATTACAGTTTTTTTCCAATGATCCAGCATTTTGTGGCTAATCAAATACAGTTTGTAATTGGTTATTACTATAGTAGAACTTGTGTGAAAGTGTTCATTTATATTTAGAGCCGATATAATTTGTAGATCGAGCATGTATCACTCCACGGATAGTATCTAATCCAAGTAGCTAAAACGGCTCATACTAGAGATCGCATCGTGGTGGAAATTTCTGTATTCTACTTTAAGAAACAATGAAATTGAGAAAAATCAAATACAACAAAAATAAAAAAATAATTTTTAAATGAAATATATACTAAACTGGTCTCAATTTCTCTGTTTGTCAAATTTAATATTGCGCGTCTGTGCTATATCACTTGTAGACCAGTTTGTAGGGAGATTAGCCAGTAAGAATGCACCGTTGCCCCAGGGACACCCGATTGTACTAATCGTACATCCTTTCCATGGAGGCATTTACCATGTCCTGATGAGATGAGATGATGGCGATAGTAAGTATGAGGGTGTTGAATCATTGGAAACATTTATAACCTAACTTAAGCCTAATCAACCAAACCTTGATGACCTTTGGGGTAACTGACTACCTTTCGGGAAAATATCCAATATACCAGCCGTGAAATGAGCTCGAGATCCTGAGCTTGTAGCCAGGTGCACTGACCCCTTCACCACGTGGTCGGTTTGTTTCTCAAATTAAGAAAGCAGAAAAACACACTTTGATACGTTTTATAGGTCTAGCTTAATCTTGTATCCAAGTTAACCAGTCTTGAAGATAGGCCACAGTTGATTTTAATTGTAGTCTTGTGAACAATAATAACGAATACAAACCAGTGTGTATGGCAGAGTGCTTTCAATGTACAAACTTGACCATAATTTTTTTTGTCACCGCATTTACCTGATCGTTAGGGTTATACGGAATACGTATATTAATTAATTACGCCAATATGCTAAGGATGTGAAATATTGAGTTTAGAGGAAGTGTACCCACATTTGTGTAAAGGGATAGTGAAAAACCATTTAGGGGAAAGCACTCTCAGTATTTTGCCAGTTGTAACTTGATATTTCCTGCGTATCATTGGAAGCATTCCGCCAGTTTAGTTAAGATATTGAACAAAAGTTTCTGCGACTCGTCAGACAAAAAGACTGTCAAATTTTACATTAAATTTTCTCAGTTTTTCATCATTTTCGTATGAAGCAGCTGTAACTGAGGAGTCAAAGTGTACCTCTTTTGAATGAACTTGTTAAAACAGTGTGCGTTGTTCCCTTCTTAATCGCCTCACCTCTGGTTACATATAATTCATTCACGACCTAAGTTTACCTGGATGACAGCTCGAAATGTTACTAGAAGAAATCCCTAATATATCACTACACCAACAGCTGACATCTATCACTTTAGATGACTGTAATGAAAACAGATGGTAAAATATTAATGTGAGAGTTAACCACAGTAATTTAGTCCAATATTATTTATATATTTATTTGAGAACGGACACAAAGTTTATCTATCGTTTTATTCCACTTAGAAAAAAAATCACACCACTTTTACAAAAACTTCTAACGGACATAGCTTCAAAATGGCGACTGACGAATTTAAACCATATGATTGAAAATAACGGTAAACAAGTTTTTTACAATGATGCAGACACTCAGTTGATGAAAATACTTTATTCAGTTAAATATTTCAAAATAAAATAATCATAAAATCATTTATTTTATGAAAAAAATTACAACAAATTTCTCTTTTACAAGTAAATACGATGCCTGTATTAAAAGGTATTGATGTATGCACCATATTACACAAAAGCAATAACTTTCCAAAACGAAGAATAAGTACTTTTAATCATGTTTAAAATATTGTCTCGAGTTGGATAAAAAGAAATTATATAAAAAAATGAGATAGTATGAGAAAACTTAAGTTTACGTTATTTTAAATGTAATATATAACAGGTAATTAAAGATCTTTACATTTATAACAAAACTGTGATATTTTACAAGTGTTGGCAACCCAAAACCTAAACATATGATTTTCGAACTGTCATCCAGGCAAAAACCTATCGTGAACGGACTTTATAAAAATATGTTGCCCATCTCTGCCTTAGACCACTATCCCACTGAGTGGATTTAAGATAGTAAAAAAAAACAATTTTTTTAAAAATGTAAACGAGAAACACGAGGTCTTTGGAGTAGGACAACGAAAAACTAAACCTGTAGAGAAGTAATTATTGTTTGTCTTAAATTGATGCAGGGGTCTATTGAGACAATTACCTACAGGGATCTCCAAAATATGGACCACGGGCCACATCCAACCCGCCCCAAAATTATATCCGGCCCGTTCCAAGATTTTATCAAAAAACAAATTAATTGTTTCTCTTCGTTATTTATTAACCACGTAGTTTATTTGACATGTTCAGTTCTTGTCCACACGTGTGCTTCCCCCATGACAACAAGCCAGAGTGCTGTCGGAATTGCAAACCCTCATTTTCAGTCGCAGGCGCCATTCCTTATAACAACAACAGAACGGCTTGACTGTGACAATGTTTAGGTAGTTCCAAGTGTCCCGGAAGAGGGTTATCAAAGGAAAGTTCCGAATGATGTTACCTAATTTTTGTAAAAAGTAATCATATTGACTAATTATTATAAATATAATTTATTACATATAAATTGGTTCATTGCTCACCTAGAAGAATCAACGTCAATCACTTTTATCAAACTCTGACTGGCCTTAGAAAGTAGAATTTATTTTATAGACGTGACTGGCCATATGGCTTGGATATAAATTTGCATGTTTAAACAAATTTGAATGATGATCTATTTGCGCATATCAAGGCATTCAGGGCAAAAATAATGCTACTTGAAGAACAGGTGAACGTTAATTTAGCCCGAAAAAATGTGTAAAATATATCATGTGGCCCTCATAGCTAAAATTTTGGAGATCCCTGACCTAAGGAAACTGGCAGCGTTGTCGAAGGTAGGGCAATAGTTTAAAACTCAATGATCCTAACACCCGGTTCTACAACATCCGTTACTAGAACAACCTGTTGATTCAGTGATACACCACAACTCTCTCACGCACTTCCGCTGTTTCGAAATATATTTTAAACTGTCGATAACTAAACACATTATCGGCAGAGCTAATCTCGTGGTTAATGTGTGGGGCTTAATGTTGGATGGAATCGAACGAGTGTCAAGGCTAGTAAATTTGAAGTTTTTTTTTAGTAAAAACAAAACAAAAACAATACCACTTTTGGCCACAATAATTAAAGTGTTGCTTAAGTTTAAATTCGTAATCTCATCAATTCTTGAATATTAATTTTCTCATGAAAAATGGAAGGAAAATGTCATGTTCAAATTTCACAATGCTCATGCCAATTTATCAAAAACTGTTAAGGCACGTGACTTGGTTATTTTAACATATTGTTTTCCTGGTTTTAATTCTTATAGTTTCTATAAAGTTGTGTGTAAAATTGTTTGACCAGTTTTGAGAAATTGACCTTACCTATAAAAATGAAAATTATACGCTAATAGGCCTCAAAGTATTCAGTACATTTTTGTATCCACACACTTCCTCAAATTTATTGTTAAATCATATTTAAGACATTATAAATATTATTAATACATATATTGCAAACTAATTGAAAGTAATGAAATGTATTTTCTTTTTGCAGCTTCCTCCAACATCTACATTGATCTCATTGATAGCCGTTCTTGCAGTGAAAACAGAAATGAAAGGTTTACAATAACAATAATCATTATATAGGATAAATATAAACATTTATTTTCAAATATGTTGTTATTACCATAAGATAGATTTAAAAAATAGCTTCAGTGAATTTATCACAGACAATATATTGATTTATGCATAGATATAGTAGGATATTAGGGGTATGCAAAGCTTCGTAACTACTTGGCTTCTAAACCAACATCGGTTAAAACATCCCACTAAAATTACTAGGCTTCATCAATAAAAAAATATTGAAAGCTAAAATACCCAATTTATGATCATTTACTGCCATTTTGAGCTGTTATATATGTTACAAATCAATAATCATATGAAAAAATGGGGTGTGGCTGTGTCATGGACACGGCCGTGTGTTGTACGTGAATACGTTTATGTAACGGGTTATATATTTTTTTAATAACATATTTTTATTTATGTATTTAGGATAAAAGCAAGGAAACAAATAATTATTGTGTTACAATATAACTTTATTAATTATAGGTCTGTGATACGAAAAGTACGACACAACTGGTATACAAGATACATCGAGATTTCTTGTATTCTAACAGCTTATTATATTCACTGTCACTACTTTAAACTAATGTTTTATATACAATCGATATATTTTTGATAATATTTTTTTATTCTAACACCTTATTATATTCACTGCCAGTACTTTAAACTAATGTTTTATATACAATCGATAGATTTTTACGACAGCTGACGATTAAAACCTAAACGAACATCGTAGCTTCTCCGAGTCAAAAGTTATACTAAATGCAAATCTCGGTACGCAGCAAAATAACCTCAAAATGGCGGCGCTTCCCCCTCCACCACGCGTGATGCATCACTGTTCTCGCGTATCGTAATGCATTCTTTGATCCCTTAGTCTATCCAGTGGTATAATTTAATTTTGGATGTAGAGGATAGATTCGAAACTACAACGCCAAACTGTATCCTCCGATTTTGTTATCATTAGGTTTTTTGGATTGCCCCCGTATGGTAGCAAATTTAAAGTCGTATTCACGTCAAAATCTGAGCGATTAAATTTTTAGTTGTGATGATATTATCTAGCTTTGTCAGAATAAAATGAGATATTACAATTAATTGTGCAATATAACATTTTTCAAGGGATTTTAGTGCATATCATTTTAAATAAACACACTATAATATTTGTCAAGCATAAAACAACAAAAAACAACTTTAACTTCAATTCAGCATCGAGTATATTTAATATTGTATTACATTTGAGTTCGACTAGAATTGATAAAGTCGACTTCACACACTGCTAGATCATATTACAGTACAAGCCCGGTATAGTGCAGTCGGAAATACAGCGGATTCAGCTATAACGCAATGAAGAGTTTGATTTCTAGAAGAAGAAAAAAATCAAAATAAAACCGATACAAACAGTGGTTGTAGGGATGGTAATATTCATTCTAGCTCAGACAGCGGGTGTAGCCACGCAGTATATGTTATTAATAATTATATCCTGAGAATCATTGAAAATGTATCTTGGTGGCACACCAAATTACGGAAATTATTGTGGTGGTACGTCAATCAAAAAGTTTGGGAACCGCTGCTGTAAAGTACTAGTGACATTCTTACTTTTAGACATTCAGTAAAAAGAGCGATTCTCCATTACTTATTTCAAGACAAAGGAAAAATAATACTTTATATTGAGTGATAAAAGATAATGCAACTAGTGGATTTCATGTTTTACACAAGTAGAATGTATATTTCAAAAGTTTCCATGTTTGATGACTTAAGTTTACCTATAGTAGCTCACTACAGTGAACTCTCGATTCTACGACCTTTCACGGTTCCCTGGAAAAGGGTCGTTATTTCGAAGGGGTCGTTATTGGAATTTTAACAGATTTTGTTCCACCCCTGACCTTCATACGAAAAAATTGCATTTTTTAGACAATACGTGAAAAAGTAAATAAAATAAAACCTACCTATTTCTTGAAGAAGGTACTCCTTTCACTCATTTCGTCAAAATTATAAGTTCGTATCAAATAAAAAAAATAGCGTGGGTCAATAAAAATCGTTCACAAAATCCAACCAAAAACGTAACCAAATCAAAATAACAATGTTAAACAATAGCATGGGTCGTCAAAAATTGTTCACAAAATCAAACCAAAATAGTAACCAAATCGAGAATCGAAATAACAATGGCAAAAGCAAGCCTGGCGCGTGATGTAGCGGCAGTCGCGCGCGGGGAAACATTGTCTTGCTTGTGGGAGGGGGTGGACAGAGTCAAATGATATTGGCTGGCATTGATGAGGTGGTGTCTTTTTTTTTTACCTGACCCACCCCAGTTACTAGTAATACAGAGCGCTCACAAAGATAATTGCAACGCAGCGGCCTAAATAAATGCAACAAACACATTTTACAGCCGATTTCCTTAAACTTTTCAACCTTTTCCCCCACATTTTTCACGGTTCCCCAAAAAGGGTCGTTACTTCGAGAGGGACGCTATTCCCGGAGTCGTAGAATCGAGAGTTGACTGTATGTTGTACTATTTCTTTCCCCATCATCTCGCCCCTGTCATTTGTTACTCTTTGTGTCACACATCGATCTACCGCGGTTAAATTGAGAATGTAGGGAACGAGATAACAGGTCAGTGTTTTTGCAGTTTTTATAGCAAAACTTTTTTTTTCTAGGCCAAGATAAATAAAATATCGCTTCTATATAAACACGGTTTAATTTTCTTCACTTGATGATATCAATATTTGTTGAATTTCTGTCATAAGCATAGTGGTAACGATTCCATAATCGTTGTAAGGTGTCCTCTTTAGGTAAAACTCAAAACAGTAATTGCAAATGAACAAATAATCTTACAAATTACCCTTGTATTTATGAAATTACATTTTGATGATATGGTTTTTGTATGTCCTGTGGCACTGTAAGCACAGAACTTGCAGTCAAAAATGTTTTGTTAATAATCTCAATCTGAATATGAGAGCAAACTTGTTTCATTGAATACTAAAAAAAAGTTTAACCTCTATTATTTACTCAAGTTTTTACTATATTTTATTAATAATATGACGAACTCTCAAGATATTTGGGAGTTCAGAAAAAATATTTCGGATATTCTGTATTTTCCCTTTCCATTATTTTTTTAAAGTTAAGGCTTAGGCCCTGCGTGTAGTACATTTGTGACGACGTGGGTGGGCAAGCGGACAGAGGCGTCATTCTAGTCTAGTTTGAATGAGCAATTCTCGGGAGGTCAGGGGTCGAACCTTGGCTGTACCGAGGTGTGGTTTTTCCCGAATAATTTCTCAAACTAACACATCAGCGTAAATATTTGAATAGCCCGGACTTAATACTCGGAGCACATAGCAAATATAATGAATTACCAATATACTAATACAAACTTAACAATTAGAATGGTTTGAAATATAGAAGTTTAATAGACTTTCTACAATCCGATTTAGATAGGATTTTTTTTTACAGTTATAAAAGATACTAATATTTTTCTGTGTGTATAAAGTCAAAGTAATGTGATCTTCACCTTTAAATTTGTATAGATTCTATAAATACCTGAAAATTACACAAATAATAAAGTAAAATGATATAATTGTTGACTACAAATTTATTTTTTATTTTTTAAACGTTCCTTCTTACCAGAATGTTATCATACAATCGGTGATATCATTATCATAATCAATACACTAAGTTATATTTCCAATAAATGAAATGTGTATTGAATTTAATATTGGGTTGAATGGAAAAGAAGGTCTAACTTCGCCAGATTAACAAATGTTATTATTATTATTATTTAACACCATGTTCGGGTTATAAGCTTATGTATTAATTACACTAATATATTTAGGTCTGAGGAAGGTCATATTTATAGGAAGTTTATTCGTTTTGCGTTGAGGGAGAGTGTAAAACATTTTTGGAAAAATAAACTTCAGTAAACCCCACCGAGATTCAAACCTCAATCATTCCGTCATCGGCCGTCTAGTCTACTGCGAGAGAAGTACCATCGCCCGCATGCCATTGAAGCTGGTATTTATTATTATTTTAAATATCTTGGTGTTCTTATGGCCAACAAACTTTACTTTCACTATCCTGTTGACCATATCATATCTCACTAATTGAAATTACTTGTAATTATTCGATTATATTTATTGCCTCTTCATTTAAGAAAGTTGATTGTATTTTATGCCTGTACTATACCTTAGTTTCATCTAAGACTGAATATGCTAGTGTTTCTTGGCATTCCATTACTTTAATGGACTCTATCAGGTTGGAAAATGTTTAACGTAAATTGTGGCTACTTGCTATTTTAAATTCTTTCTTAATAGGATTTATCATGATTATGACAGAGTTCTAAATCTTTTAGGGCTCCAACCTCTCTTTTCGCTATTGTGCTGACCGTTTTGTTTTTATAATTCTAATAATAAAATTTACTGTAAATTTGCTCTTGATCATGTAGGTATTTATGTCCCGTTTCGAGCCTCTTACAAAATCGTATTCTCTCAATAACTTAAAAAGGTCAGCCCAATCGGCCGTTGTGTCCATGGTAAGAGTATGTTGGGTGTGGTCTTGCTTTACTTCTAGATGTGTTGATTTCGACTTTTATCACAATAGTTGAGCCATACTTTAAGAGTTATTTAAGAAACTCTCTTATCACTTATCTACTTAGTATATATTCTAACTCTAATATTTTTTCTAAATTATTATTCTGCTTATATTTTCTTAGCTTTTCTTCTTTTAAATTATATCATTACTTATTGACTTTCACTACTACAGTAGCCCCATGGCTTCTTTGGTGCTGACTGACAGCTCAAAGCTGACTTCTGACAGTCAACATTTAGGTATATACCTAGATTTTGACCGTCAGAAGTGACAGCTGCTAAACACATGTTTTTGCAGATCATATGGCTCGGCGTAGGGATACATAATTTAGTCTGGTAACTTTTCAAAGCTGTAGTTGCTAGCTGTGAGCTGTCAGTCAGCACCAAAGAAGCCATGGGGCAATTGTACCTTGCGTTAATGTAGGTTATTATTATCATCATCATCATCATCATCATCTTTTTAAACTATTTACATGTATGTGTAATTACTTAGCTATGATTGTGTATTTCATTTTATCAAGTAATTATAATTACTTGTAAGGTACTTGTGTACCTTTCAATGTTGGCCCGTTAGAGGTCTTGTGACTTTTGGCCAGCACTAACGATACTAAAGGAAATTTAAAATTATTATTACTATTTAGTTGTGGCTTATTAGCTAGTGGTCGTAGTTATAAATATCACACCCTTTCCTAAAGAACAATAAAATTATATATTTTGGTGAAAATTGTTTATTTCAGATAAAGCTCGAGTTCTCCTGTACACTATAATTGGAGTACTCTGTGTCGTGGTCATACCAATCAACCTACTTTTGTTCTACGGTACAGTCAAAGTAAGTTGTCTTTTGGTGCATAGATGTATGATAATTACAGATTCTAAATATAAAATCTATTCGTGATCAGATATTTAGAATGAGGTTGTCCAAGGGGAGTAACTAATTTTATTTGACCTAATTGTACCTTCTTTTATTGGACAATAAAACCAGTTTGAAATTTGGAGAAAATAAAATTGTTAATAATTAAAAACAACAAAGATCAAACATCGCTTTGATTAAATTAATAGAACAGAACTATAAGGCAATACAAAATGATAAATAGTCTCTAGTTCTTAAGGAAATTAATAAAATATGATATCCGTATCAACTTGCATGTAAACTAAATATCAGGATCATTTGTGTGTTTGAAAAAGCCGGCTGAGTAGTATTTAGGGTGCTTTTTCCAAAAAATTTCTCAACCTCCTTTCACAACCAATGTGGTTAAATTTCCTCTTTATTACTTACTCATTAAGAGCTTATCAGTGTACCTAATTAAAATTCCTATAAACCAGGGTGGGTGGCAAGACGCGGGGAGAAAATAAATACATTTGATATGAAACATAATTGATCCGGATGATTTTAATATATATAATCTCCGTGCCTTACTATCCGTTCGGGTTGTACGCCTTTTTGAAATATTCTCATGGATGTTGCGTCGCACCTGTGACGTAACGGCCGGTCAAGATAGGATTTCCCATTTTAGTGAATTTACGTTTTATTAAGTGAGTTTTCAAGATATAACGTTGAAACCAAAACTTTAATTTCTTAAATAATTATAAAAATAGTACAAGTGTTTCAAAATTATATATCTATTTTTATCTAGAAGTGGTTATTTTGTAAAGGTATTTTTTATAAATCATCCATAACCTACGTAGGCTATTTGTCTTGGTCACGAAAATTGCCGGTATGAATCTCCCCGCCAGGATGTAGATTAACAAAGCCCGTGGGGGGAATTGCCTATCTAGAATATAAAGCAAGAAAAAGATAATATAAAAAAAGCAAGTCAATGTTTTCAAGGCTTAAATATTAAAGTGAGTTTATACACTCGCCAGAGGAATAGGGAAAGGGCTATCAGCAGCCTATAAGATGCCTTGAAGTGCTTATTTTCCTCTCTATCTTTCTATTGAGTATATCGGCGTCTAAGTATGATAGTCATTATATTGCCTAGGTGCGTCAAATTAAGCCGTAATCCACTTCGTAAAATATATTCGAAATCTCAAAGTAGTTGTAAAATGATGTTTAGTTTCGATGCTCTTTGGGGAGTCCTTCTCTAGATGTCCTCGTTGTCGAGCCAAATAGTGAAATGGGGAATAGGGGATTGTATGATTCTCTTCTTTGAAATGCCTGGGTTGGAGTTCATCGTGATGATAATATGGGTTTGGTATTGATATTATTTAAATATATATAAAATACGCTTATTTGTTGAAATTGGTTTTGTATTTATTTAAATCCAGTTTATTCAGAATAATATTATATGCACAACCGATACGGTAGCTTAACGTGTCGTGGACTGTTCCTTTTTAAGGTTATGGAACGACTGAAGAAAGGAGCCTTCTCTTTGAATATATATTGAGAAATAAATTGTTCTGGTATGTTCATTTTATCTTTCTTTCTTTTGTTGCATCATACTCCATTCGTTCTAGAAGTGAGGGAGAGAGATAGAGAGTGTTTTCGAAGTGGTAATATTTCACAAGTTTTTGAATTCGGGATGCGGGGATGTTAAACAAAAGAAAATATAAGCTGACGTTATAGAGTCGTCGTAAACAAAAAGTAATTGATCATCCAAGTGTGTGTGAGGATATTTCCTAATATATCTGGATACATTTAGTTTTATGTTCTGAAATTATTCATTAATTTGAAATATATTGAGGTGAGAACGTTTGATTGAAATTATTAATAAATGAAAACATATTTCATTATAGGCCTATAGGCAATATAGTTAAACATCATATTATTATTATTAGTAGTAGTAGTATTAAATATAAATATCGTGCATATTGGATGCACAAACGCTTGTATTTAATAGTTTACAAGGCTGGATCAAGGAATTCAGGAGCCACTTACAAAATGTGGGTACTCACGGCCTAATTTTAAATTTCTAATAAGGATCTACTATCTTTAATTGTCCCCCCTCCCTCAACCTCCTTTTGTCTTTTCAGTGTGAACTGACTAATCGACAACCACATTTTAACAGTTTAACTTCTAGGAACAACACCTTTATATTAATTTCTTGGTATCTATCTTGGACTGCATGTTAAAATGGGGTTGCTCCACTTCTCAGAATGTCCCTCTCTCTGACATATTTGCTGTCACCCAACGCTAAATACACCTCCTTAAGCTGTTAACGTGAAATGAAAAATAGAAAATATTACACAATGTGACACTAATCACTACTCAAGGCTATGTCTATGATTTTGTGATTTCTACTATGCATTCATTGACACTTTTCTGACCCTCTTAGAAAATAAATATATCCTGCTTCCGGTTCGATTCCCTGGGCGGGGAGGCAAAGTCTCTATGCTCGTTGTAATGAATACTTATCTCTTTGTTGTACTTTCAAAAAACTATTTGATAAAGTCTATAATTTCTAACATTTAAATAAAGTAATTGTGATAAAAAAAATTGTGCGTGGTTTTCTAGGGACCCCGGTCTCCATGGCCACCTCCTTTAATCTGGGCCTGAGTAGCTAGTGGGGCTTAAGCATGTGTATGCTGACTGATAAAATTCAGTTTTAAGTGTTTATACTTTAGTATAACTTGTATCTTAATAACCACTAATTTGAAAACACTAAATTGTAAAATACAACAGAACCTCGTTAAATTTGAACCGAAGTGTGTTTGGACTAGCGAAAATTCGGATAAAGTGGGAGAATTACGGAAGGGTAAACGGGTATAGAGTTATTTTCACAAGTTTTTAGTTACATTTGAAAGCGTTTTATAAAACGTACATTCATTTAACAGGTGTATAGAACGTAATATGTACTTTAGTTTTACATTAATTCCATTGTATTCTTTTACAGTACTCTAATGCTTTCTAGTTACAGGAAAACATATGCGTTGACTATAAAATGAAAATATTTGGTATTTATTAACACCGTTTCTTACCATTCTCGTTTAACTTTGAGTTTGTTTGCAATAATATATTTTTCATTTGATTTAGTTCTCCCCTCTCACTCCTCGTTTGATGAAACTTGTGTTCGGATTATCAGTAGTTTCAACAATCGGGAATCGTTCTAACGGAGTTTTACTGTGATAATATATTGATTATTTGCGCCAATTACAATTTTGGAGAAAATATTAACTGGGGAACATAGATTTTAAAACAATACTAATAGTATTTATAACGAGTGTTGAGCATTTAATTTGGCGAGAGGCGTAAATGCGGGTAAATAAGTACACAAATACCCTTTTGCATCCAATGAAATATGTATGGAAGTGATTAAAAAGTTATTCTTAAACGAAGTATGTCTTGTCACTGTTATAATCAAGCTAAATCTATGTGCTAGTAGAAATTAATCATAAATTAATCTAGTTTTAAATTTTAGTATTCATTTCCATCTTATGTTTGTTAATAATTTTTTTTCTGTTTCAAATTCCAGGCGATTAATTGGCCGTTGATTGTGTGGCTGGTGGTGTATACGTTGGTTCTGCCATCTCAAGTATACTACATTGTTGTCTTCTTTAATATCGGAATTGTATATTTTATTGTATCTCTAATATTACTTGGTAAGTTGCGTCGGTTAAATTAATAAGCGTGACATATTATGTTCTCTTAAAGTGATGAAACGGCAGAGATTATTTTTTGAGTAGAGTGAAGTTTCCAAACAAACACAGCATTTCTACCAGAATATATCTTAATAAGTTTAACTTAGCGTAGGGCAGTTGGCCTTATACCACACATACCTGTCGCCTAGTTATTTACTAATTGAATATAGGAACCAACTTGTGTACAGATAGTAAATATCTTCGTCAAAATCACCGGGAAGCAAATAGGTATGTCCTAAACCTGTAACCAAAGAGGATAACGACAGTGAAACAAAATTATTAGTTATAAAAACTATATTCATTCAGTTGTGTTATATTTATTGTAATTTGATACAGGACTTACCACAGTTTTAGTTTAAAAAGCCGGCATTTATTCTATATTATTAAATGCAGTGTAGTGACAAATTACATTTTACTAACGGTTATTGTTATATAATTTCCTATTTTTAAATAGTTAAGTTTGGCCAAACCTAACAATGAAACTATTTAAATACTCCTTTATTAGCAGCCAAGAAAATTGTTATTAGTCTTAAGCCACTAGATAGTTTCGATATTAGCAGGGAAATGTCACAAACAAATAACTAAACAAATATTGTCACTGTCAACTAAGCTATTGTTGCTAATATCGCCACCACACTGGATATCTTCTCTGAGGGAACTGAATGGCTACTATTGGCAAACATACTTTTAGGTCTTTGGTTTTCGTTTGGCCAATCTTCCCTCGAGTTTAAGATTATTACTTTTTGCAACGCTGGTTAGTCTAGGTTGCCAGTCGCTCCTTTTCATCCCAGCACACCTCTTTCAGACAAAACTGAAAGAAAGTAGATTTTGCAACAGTTAACTGAGATAAAGAGAGCGAGCTAAGATAAAAGTATTTCTCCATTAAGACCTGCAGTTATACTCCATTAACGGTAGGAATTACTCTCTGAAAGGTCTTTTTTCCTACCATTATCCTACTATATAATATATTTCCAGTAGGGATAAAAGCCTTTCAGAAAACAATTCTTAGGTTGAACCGACTTTACCTGAGCAATGGTATAGGGTTGTAGCCGGTTGATATTTGATAATCTCCTGATTTCCAGACATTATAACATATAAATGACATCTCTTTGTTACCTTTGTTTTTAGCAATTCAAATCTACATGTGTTTGGTCGTGTACAGCCATATAGTCGAACTATCAGAATTGTCCGAAGCGGACTCGCCCCGAAATGTGCAATCAGCTGACATAAACCCAGAAGCATAACAGATACCTCTATAATATCCTCCACCAGTCTATCTTTAGCAGGCGTATCCTCAAACAACCCATTATCAGCCAAGACAAGAGTGCAAGTGACGAGTCACCATGACATAATTTACGTTTCCTCGCCTAAGGTTTTGGGGATGAAGGATTTTACAAAGACTTTTTTTTTAAATGGTATGTTACTTGCAAAGTGTTGAGGCTATATTGTACTTTGAACTGTTTTAAAAAGTGGAGGTTAAGCTGTCGATAAACTAAACGCTTCCCTTGTAACACCAGCGACAGCTTTATAATACACCAGTTGGCGTATAAATACATGAAAGAAGCTCTAATAACTTTTTCAACTTTAAATTGTGTCCCAAGAGCTAACTAATCAAAGGTTTTATTTAACATATCAATATATCTTAATTAAATCGTTAAAACTTAAAAGGGAATAATTATATAATACTTGTAAATATTGATATATTTATCTTAGTTTATTCGTAAGTCAAATTCTAGATCTACCGAATTTTTTCTAATGTTCTAAAAATCTAATTTAACTGACACATATTGCTTTAGTTAAAATTGTAATGTTGAAAAAGGTAGCTTAAGGAAACATACGTTAATTAATAAATCTAAAAGAATTAATATTTGCATTTTTTTGGGGGGTATAGCTATAAGCCCAACATAATATTAACTCTTTATAGAAGTTAGCTACTACATATTTTAAATACACTCTTTTTAGATTAAGAAAAAACTCACTTCTAGATTCACTAAAAGTCATAGAAAGCAAGGCTGAGGGAAAGAGGAGCTCTGGAAGGAGGACGATTCAAGTATTGAATGACTCGAAGGAAAAAAGAGAATTCTTAGAGCTGAACGAGGAGACGAAGGACAGGATGCATTGGTGGTTCAAGTTCAAAGGGAGAAGCATTATACAATAATTTAATAACTAATCAAATTTATGTATTGTACTTTATAACTGAATTATTCATTTTATCTTTGATTGTGATTTTCATATTTCATTTTAAAGAAATTTAAATGTTAGGTTAAATGTGAACATTTTATGATTATGATTATTATTTAAAATAGTTTAATTAAAAATAACCAATGAGCACTACTGGTTTTGTCAAACGGTCAACTTTATAGTGTCCCTAATTATCTGTAATGATATGTGTTTTTTGGTCAAGATTATCCATATAACCATTTTAAATGCCCTTTACTTATTTATATAACTTATCCTTTATAAAAATATGTATTTAAATTAATATTGAAGACGATTCAACAATTTTCCATGTATAATTAATACATTAATTTTTTTTTTACAAAGTTGGATTAATTTTTATCTCCTTTCAGAAATAAAACTAGTTTTGCTAATTCATTAAGATATAGGCTGATTAAACAAATTTAACTACTGCGTGATTAAAACATTCTTAATCGATGTGAACGTACCAAAGATAATTTAGGGTTGAACCTTGCTCCTGTCCCACCAAAGAGAGATATAGCGCTGGTCTCTCAACTGGTTTCAACTATAGAAGTGACATGGACAATTTTTCATAGACAATATTCCGTTTTGGAAAATTTTAAATTAATTTTCATTGGAGAAAAGATACAGCTATTTAGATTAAATTAACGCAATTGAGATATCCCAAATGTTAAAGTTTCCACAAAAGTTTAATATTTCCTAAGGACTTAAACACCAGAAACATTATCAACTGAGTTACAAAAAAAGCAATAACGATTTCAATTAAAAGGTACAGGATAAAAAAGCGGGAAATTCCAGCTTTAAATCCAATTGGGTCAGTTCTTCCATCTGTTAGACAATCATGAGATCTTTCTAAAGCACTGGATACGCCAGACCACGCACTAGACACGCTGGCCCACACAATGGACACGCCTGCCCACTCTAGAGTACATTAGCACACCCTAGGACGTGCCGGTCCACTCACTTCACTAGCCACAGCTATCGCCGATCGTGTATATTAGGGGTCATAGTTAATAGTCTGGAATCATCCATTTCTATAATACTGGGTTAGAATGAAATGAACCCAAACTCTTCCATACGTGTCCCTTTTCCTCCCCTTCACCCCTATAATACCCCAGCCAAGTGAGACTGGCTACATATCTGCTAAACAAGGAGGAGGATATAGAGAACACAGAACGCAGTTGAGCCCTTACACACGGAGCCACCATGACCGCGCCACCAAAGAGACTGGTGGCGCTTCTCTTGGTGGCGTGACCATTTTTCTCTTGCCACCAATCGTACCACCAACTGCGCGCAGTTTTAAAATGGAGCTAGAAGAAGCAGCACTATATATATATTTTCTATACACTCGGTTGCGTAATCACCGAAAGAGGCGAAATAGAAAGTTTTGGGCTCACCTACTTTTGCAGGACCGATCACGGAAAGAGTATTTGGTACTCTGTACAATGATCTTCGACAAAATCCCGACAATTTTTTGTTTGTTTTTGTTTTCTACGCATGAGCATTACATCTTTTGATGAGCTACTAGCGTACTTAAGAAGTCACCTGACTGGTGTGGACACAAATACGAGAGCCAGTATCAATCGGTATCAAAATCAGATTTTTCAGCTTCGATATTAATTTTTTTAGACAAAAAAACAAGCACACACAATTTTTTTTTTCTGTTTTGGATCAGGTTATAAGCTTAAGTACTAGTCACGCTAATGGATTAGGAATTGGGAAGGTTGAATTTAGAGTAAGTGAACCCGCATCTGCGTGGAAGGTGAGTGGAAAACCATTTAGGAAAAAACCACCCCCAGTTCACCCGACCGAGATTCGAACCTGGATCTCCCCATCCTCGGCAGTATAGCTCAACACGACTAGCGCGTTAGCTAACTAATCCACCGAGGCGGGTTCACACACAAACACTTTTCAGCAACAATACGATTATGGCCGCACAGAAAGTAGCGCTTCGTGTGAAGAGCTCCGTTTGAATGAATGTAAACACGTGGTGGCGTTGCCAGCTTGATCGCTCGAAAAATCGCCTTGTCCGCCACCAGTGATTCTGGCCGCGCCACCAGCGATGCGACCACCACCACGTCTGAAAGGTTACACTTGACTTAATGCAAGGGCGTTGTGGCGCCGTGTGAGAGGGGCTCTAAACCGCTCCGGTCCCGCTGTCAGACCATAAGCTCATTACAATATTATTTTATCCATTTCAAAATCATCCTAATAGTAAGTGTGACACTACACTCTATTATCCATTTTAATGGACTGTATAGTTCAATTTGTTCTAGATATTTAATTTGCACGAAACTTAAATGAAAAAGCAAGAAGCACCTGTTTACCAACGTATATCCAATCTAAACACATCCATCTTTCTCGGAGATTTAACTTTCCGCAGCATATGGTTTATGTAACCAGTTTTCATAATCTTTGAAACCTCGTCCGGATCTACGTTTTGAGGTGAACCTCCTGTGTGTGAGTTCAAAAGTGGGATCTATTGATAATAAGCCGACCCCTGACTACATAAACAGCCCTGTACTTTCAACAAGAGAATAATTCATTCAATACAAATAAACATCTTCCGTTTATTTATAAAAATGATGTATACACCTCGCTTTTACTATTCAACGTTCAGTGCGGCCAACCTATTGGTGAGAGTGTTTGTGTACGCATGTCTTCCACGTCCAAAGTCTTAGGTTCGATTACTGGCTGAGTATTTTGAGGAAATGCAAGAACATTTATATTTGTTTTGTATTCCATAAGTAGATCTGGTACCTTACTAGTCCTGATTTGTGAAGTGAAAATGAATTGAACTTTTGTTGTTGTTAATACTAAAACAATTCAACGAATAGGAGTTTTCCAAGAGTATGCACATAAATACGTACTTAGTGCTTAACATAAATGAATAGTTAAAAAAAAATTAGATTTTAAATTTTCTTTTGTAAAATATTTGAGTTTTTTTTAATGTATTGATTAACCATGCACTTTCTAAAGTCAGAGCTATATCAGCATTACATTAAAACCAGATTAACCTAGAACAAAACGCGTGTCACGAAATAATAATTATTATTATTAGCACCGCGTCTCACTACCCGTTCGGGTTATACGCACTTACGTTAATGTGTAATGGTAGGGTGATTGTGAGATGAAATGGAGGACCTACAGTTTAACGTGGAATCCGGACCACGGTGGATACCTGGCATTCCTCACATTCACAAGATGTCTTGTCAGAGGTGAAGGAAGGGTTTGGTAATCAGATAAATTTGTGCCGGGACAGAGGATTGAACCCCGGCCGCCACCACAAAAGTCTGACACCTTACCCCTAGATCACCAGGTCACCACGAAATAATCAACATTGAAGTTTGATATCAGGTACGTAACTAAAGTGGATTCAAGATTACACGTGTTTTCCAATTTTGACCTAAGTCTATAAGGCGTCACTCTTGCAATAAACTGAAACGCAGATGACGGGAAGATCGGAGTTTCGAATAACTATCGGGTGTACTAAGGTGTTTTTATCCCCTTATTTGTTTCCCACTCTCCCTCCCCTAAAATTAAACCTTCCTCATCCCTAACACAAGAAGAAGAAATGCTCTTCCATTTGCAATCTTGCACCTTTAGTAAGTAGATTAAAATATAATATTTGTTTTATAGCACCACGTCTTACTACCCGTTTGGGCTATACACCGATAGACTAAGTTCTATGATGTGTTAAGGATTGGAATGGTTTAATTTAGAGAAAGTAAACCCAACCGAGATCGAACCCAGGTCTTCCAGTCTTTGGCAGTCTAGTCCAACAAGATAGTAGCGCGTTAGAATCACACGGTCACTGAAGTGAAAGAAAAAAAGAGAGCTGAGTATGATTATTAAATTAGCTTAACTTTTACTGGTATAGTTCAAGTCTATTCAATCAATGATTATTACGTATGATGATAAACACTAATTACGACCAGGTACATGTGAACGCCTCCTCTATCTTGTTCGCAGTCGATGTGGTCACATATCTTCTCATGAAGAAGGCCAAACACCCAACACCTTGTAAAAGTGTTTAGAAGATAGAATGTTTGGAAGGAGAAGTGCTGTGCGGTTAATGTAAACTGTGTACGGGGAGGCTATTCATAGGCGCACAGAACTATCGGACTTGGGCCAGGAGTTTCGCACTATTTCCCTAGAGCTAGTCAGGGTGCGCGAACCACCGCCGACTAAATACCAAGTGATAAAACAACACTTTACGTTCATCGGCTGCATAAAAATGGTGCATTCGTTTTTTTTTAATAAAAAAGTGATTGATATATTTTTTTAATGTAAATATTTGTGTGTGTGTGTGGTTTTTTGTGTGTAGTGAGAACTGACAGTGAAAAATCTGAAGAAAGATCTATTTTGATGGAACGAATAAAAAAAGGACATAAGAGTATTGATAAGTAAGTATTAATTAAACTCTCTATTAAAATGAACATAGAGAGTTACCAAAACCAATATCTAAGATACAGTGAAATTGATATAAACATAATTCATATTTATTAGCTGGTTACCGGCTTAGGTGGTCGCATGGTCTAAGGCATCCTTCTTGCTAAAGACTGACTGCCAATGAGAGGAAGAAATTGGATCAACTCCCGATCGGGTGTACTGAGGGTGGTTTCTACTCTCTCTCTCTCTCTCTCTCTCTCTCTACGCAAATCTGGGTACACAACATTTAAATTCAACCTTCCTCATCCCTAACATATTAGCATAGTTAATATATTTGTCTATAACCTGAACAGATAATAAGACGTGGTGCAAAAAAAGAAAAGAAGCTAGTTTATCGCATTTTATACTTATTGAGGAATTTTCGCATGCAAATTAGTGTATAATGGATCACCTAGATATTAAATAAAACACTAACAAATTTGCAAACAAGTTTTTAAATAAATTATAAACCCACAAAGTTAGCTTGACTCTAATCCGGAAGGCCCAGATAACTTTTCCCCAGGACTGCATACAATTTCCTCTACAGGAAATTTGTACCTTGTACCCTAAGTTTATATACTTTAATTAGATGATATAAATCACACATGAACTAAAGAGTACTCAAAATACGAATTAAATCGATTAAAATAAATCAAAGTACAGTGAAATATCTAAATAGCAGACACCTGCTGGGACCAAAGAAAGGACCGTTAGTAAAACATATATGTCTCACACCTTAACTCAGTCAGTACCGTGTCTGCCTATGAAGCTAAGGAATCCTGGTTCGATTCTCGATATGGCCGAAAGTTTATCATCGGTTAAATATAGGTTTACCCTTTCACATGGTTAAATTAACGACTGGGGAATGGTTGTTGTAAATAATAAGACATACGAAGCTAGGATAGGCCTAACCAGCTGTTAGGGGAAAATATATGGCTTGAATAAACACTGACCCAGTCCACTGGTTGGAAACAGTAACATAACTTATTCTTTATGAACCTGTAAATTGTGCATACTTAATATAAAAGTCTAATTATCTCGCTGCATATTATTTTATGAGATGTAATCATGACAATTGAATAAATACTGTACATAGCTCGCTGGGCAGTTTGCATGGTACTAAAAACAATATTCAAATAGATTATTTAATAAATCTACCTAGATGACTTATAGTAAATAAAATATAATGTAGTATTAAATTAACACTACTGTAAATCATTAAATAATAGGAATGACAAAAACAAAGAAAATATTATATTTACCTCAACACAGTAAAAACGTTTTATATAAGAAAAAAAAAAGTTTTTATTGACCTCAAAATAAATTCAAATGTTTAATCAATTAACTCAAATTTTAAAACCTTGATTCATTGATAAGCTTATTTTTAATAAATTAAACATTATTGTTTGTTTTTTGTGAACGCTAGACTATTTCTTTTAATAAAATCTGTACTATATCATATGTGGACTGGTGTTTGCCTTTTTGGCCGCTATTTAAAGATTACTATGAATCAACTTGCATCTCTAGCAGTATTCGCGTCCGTTATTGAGAAAGTTAAACACCGGGAAGATATTTCGCCATAGTAACGTTTGTTATCTTGACGGGGCAATTTAAACTGACCCGCTTCGGTGGCCGCATGGTCTAAAGCACTACTCTCGTGCTAGACTAGAGTGCCGAAGACAGGGAGATCATGGTTCGAACCCAGTTGGCTGTACTAGGTGTGGTTTTCCAAAATAGTTTTCAACTCTCCCTCCACGCAAATGTTGGTAGATTTTCTCTAGATTCAACATTCCTAATCCCAAACACATTCATGTAATTAGTACATTTATGTATAACCCAAACGGGCAGTAATACGTGGTGTTGAACAAAAATTAAACTGTTGAGAAGTGTATTTAAAGATATTGTTTATTTTGGAAAATGTTTTGTACAATTGATTATATTTGAATAGCAAGATTGGAATGATCTTCAAGTTACGGACATAACCGCATCAAATATTATATTCGTGAGATTGAAAAATGACACTTGGATACGGGAATCAAACCCAATGGCCCTTGACTTTAGCGCTCCGCTAAGCTAGCCAGGATTAGTTTTATTTATTTTGCGTAGCACAAAGTTCCTAACCCCTGACCTATCAAAGTAAACAAAGCTACGTGTCAAAGCCTTTTCTTCCCATGAAAATATAAAATTTGTGAATATATGTGTCATTTGTTTAACCTTGTTTTTTTTTCTTTTCCAGTCCCCACTTAGATTAATGTGTGTCTGGTCCAATATGAGGACGTGCTGTTTCGGGCTCACCCTCAGAACAGGATGTATTTCCGTCGGCATAATAAATCTTGTACGTGAGTTTATATCGATCAAAGACAAATTAAACGTAAACTATTATAAAGGATGGTTCATATTCTTTTACTATTCAATTTAACAACTTATTTTTTGCAAAAATTCACGACATCCTCTTTATATTTTCTCAAATATATTATCGATTTTACAGGTTCCGTGTATCATGGCATTTGTCGGAATACCGATACATATGATGACCACAAAGCTAACTGGTTGGTAATATATGTTAGTTAAATTACATGCTATCAGATAGATTTTATTTATAAGTGATCACTCCAGAATATAATATGTATTCTTGTTTAATGTGTAGTTTACAATAAATTAGTCCTTTGATTTTTAATTTTTATCAATATAACTAATTTTTTTTTGTCTTTGAAGCTTAGACTGCCTCTGACTCACTTTTAATACCATTATATACTAAATACAGTATTTGTTTTACAGTCTTCTAGAATATTTAAAATAATAGCAATGGTTCCTGTCTTTTTAATCCTCAAGCATGAAAATAAATAATTCCAGGCACCTATCTGGCAAAATGAGCTTTAAAACCTAAATAATAATATATTTGTTAAGTTATGTTATACTAATTAAGAACAATATGTGTGCAGAGTTCCGTCAAAATCAGTTGAAGTTAAAGAAAATGTGTTAAAATTTATTGGCAGTTTTTGACCCTATAAACGTATACTAAAATTAACTAAGTGAAGGGGTGACCTGGCGGTCTAGGGGTAAGGTGTCAGACTTCTACTGGCAGCCGGGGTTCAATCCTCGGTCCCGGCACAGATTTATCTGATTACCAAACCCTTCCTTCACCTCTGACAAGACATCTTGTGAATGTGGGGAATGTCAGGCCTCCACCGTGGTTCGGATTCCACGTTAAACTGTAGGTCCTCCATTTCATCTCACAATCACCCTACCATTACACATTAGCGTAAGTGCGTATAACCTGAACGAGTAGTAAGACGCGGTGCTAATAATAATAATAATAATAATAATAATAATAATAATAATAATAATAATAATAATAAGTGAATCTCTACTATAGTTATTGGTATACAATAATGTCAGTTATGTACCACATTTGTTCGAAACCATTTGAGCTAAAATGAACATTAAAGAAAATACATATTTTTTTTATATAAAGACCTGTGTGTAAAATTCGGTATGTCATTGATATAAATTTATCTTCAAACATTAAACAACGCAGACTTATGTTATCAAAGCATATATCAAACAGGACTTCAAATCTCAAAGAAACAGATAACAGTACCATGGCCAGTTTGAGCTGGGAGGATTTCTTTGAATACTTTATTTAATGATCAAATAGCAAAAGTATTTAATGATATCATAAATATTTCAAAGAACATCTCATAAGTCACTGCCACTCTATAATTATACCAATAGATTCATATCTTACCTCTAGCAAATCTAATTCGAATCCTTTAATATTTCTTCAATTTATCTATATAAGTGCCGGATTTTTATCTGTGAAATGTTGTCACTAGGTCACAAACAAGAATTCTCCCCTCTGGAGAACCTGGTTATAGCCCCGACTGAGAACTTGAGGAGAAAGCAGACAGGCTAAGCGTGATTCGTAGTCCACTAATATGAGAAGTCTTAAATAGTATTAAAAACCAGATTCAATACAAGTTTGATTCTTGTAAGGATAAATATAAAACACACGCGATAAGGCCATCCTAAACATGGATGTAGTTTTTTCCTTCTTGAAAAGTTATTTTATGAACCAGAAACACGTTATTGTCATAACCAGCTAAAAGCAATCTATGTACAAAGCGGAAGCATAGTTTCCCATAAAATGCATTGTATCCTATCAACGCCCTTATTATAATTCAACAGATACTGTCATTTGGGATTTAGTTTTATTGTTTCTAACAGAACATGTTATTTTTTGTTTGGTATATAAATCTGCTAGCTGTCACAAGGAGAAACATGATTGGGGGATCAGGCAGTCCGGGTGAGAGTTAGCTTACAGGGATCTAGCTATATGAGATAGTAGAGGAATCAAGGGTGAGGCGATGTGTTTACGTAGTGAGTAAGTTGGAGTACATGAGATAGTAGAGGAATCAAGGGTGAGGCGATGTGTTTACGTAGTGAGTAAGTTGGAGTACATGAGATAGTAGAGGAATCAAGGTTGAGGCGATGTGTTCACGTAGTGAGTAGGTTGGAGTACATGAGATAGTAGAGGAATCAAGGGTGAGGCGATGTGTTCATGTAATGAGGATGGAGAAGGAAAGGATCCCAAGGAGAATTATGGAGATGAAGTACAGTAGCCCCATGACTTCTTTGGTGCTGACTGACAGCTCACATCTGACTTCCGACTGTCAACATTTAGGTATATACCTAAATTTTGACTGTCAGAAGTGACAGCTGCTAAACACATGTTTTTGCAGATCATATGTTTTGGCGTAGGGATATATAATTTGGTCTGGTAACTTTTAAAAGCCGTCAGGTGTCAGTCAGCACCAAAGAAGCCACGGAGCTACTGTATGTAGGAAAATTACAACTAGGAAGATCAAGAAATAGACGGGAGAAGCAGATAACAGCAAATGTAAATGCGAGAGGAGAGTAATGAAAGAATATAAAGGAGGAAGAATAGTGGAAAGAAAGATGAAGATGGAGACATTTTTCTATACTCACCCGGTCACAGGTTGGAAACAGTTTATGATGATGAGTTAAATCCTTTGAGATAGTTCCTGATAACCTGTTACAGTATATTATATAGTAATTATTATTATACCATTCATGATAATAAACTGACACACACTATATGACTACATGTGAGCTACACAACAGCCTAGATTTCTCCTAATCAAGGTCACTGCATATTACATAGGTGTGTGCTCTAGGGGCTTGTGGGGTGGAGGTTGGGGGGAAAATTATATTTTTATGAAATAACTAGGTGACCTGGTGGTCTAGGGGTAAGGTGTCGGACTTCCGTGCTGGGGGTCTGGGGTTCAATCCTCGGTCCCGGCACAGATTTATCTGATTACCCAAACCTTCCTTCGCCTCTGACAAGATATCTTGTGAATGTGAGGAATGCCAGGCCTCCACCGTGGTTCGTATTCCACGTTAAACTGTAGGTCCTCCATCTCACAATCACTCTACCATTACACATTAGCGTAAGTGCGTATAACCCGAACGGGTAGAAAGACGCGGTGCTAATAATAATAATAATAATATTAAAGAGCTGCACCAGTAATTCAGTCACACACCAAGTCAAAGATCCACGGATTGAATCATCTTTGTTCTGTATTCATGTAAATTTTTAAACTAATGTTAGCTTGATAATTACCTTTTAAAGAAATTACTTTTCTCCCCAATACTTTATATTTCTTGTTTCAGAGGATGAGAATACCCTTTGTGTGGTCGCCATGGTGTTAATCACTCTAGTGTTTATGCCCACCAACATTATTCTCTTAATGGGGACTTCAGATGTAAGTACATCCCTTTTCAAGATAAGTACTATTGGATGTCCCACTTTGGTAGTCACGCAGACTAAATGTCAACTAGTCTAGTCTGGTTTTCCAGTGACTAAGAGATTCCGCATAGATACACTGAGGCTTTCTCTTTCTGCCTTAACGCAAATCGGTGTAGATTTACTCTAATTTACACCTATATAATCGCTAACTGATTAGCATAATTAAAACAAGTTTTTTCCCAACCCTCTTCGGTGGACGCTTGGTCTAAAGCATCACTTTCGCAAAAGACTATACTTCTGAGNTGAGCGATTTTTCCTTAGTGGTTTCCCCACTAACTTTCAACGCAAATGTGGGTACACTTCCTCTAAGTGCAAGCTTAATAATCCCTAACACATTATAGTAGCTATTACATAGGCTTATAACTCAAACGGGTAGTAAGATGTGGTGCTAAATAAATGACATGGTGAACAAAACTGTTAAATGAATGTGAGTTTATGTGAAACTTATTTCAAATAAACATCCTTGAATTCACCATATTTTTGATATTTTTATTAATATCAGGAGATTATATATTTTAAATATAAATAAATTATTATTTAATAATAAAATTGTAGACTTAGGAATTTTACAATCAACCAAAGTAATTAGTTTGAAGGGAGGCTTTGTCCAATCTGGTTTTTTTTATGGTTTGATAAAAACCAATTAAACTGCCCTTGAGATTGTTTCGTTGATGTTTCTAGAAGAAACCGCCCCTGCTCCTTCTGTGGCTCCTCATTTACACTCTGACGTGGCTGGCGGAGCTGGTCTATGTCATATATAAACTCGCGCAAGGGTTTATCAAGTATAACAAACTCCCCGTCCTACTGGGACTCTTGGTAATAGGTAAGTAAGTACACGGAACGTTGGAATTCAATTATAGCGATATTGGATTAATTACGATTAATGTTCACTCTTGATGTGGGTATTTTTACGGGAACAATTTAATTATATAATTATTATATCAGCACACCCCGGTTCAATTCCATTAGATGTTAGATGTATTTATTTGAAACTAAGATTGGTTTCAATTGGTAAACGGGTAACTTTACTCTCTGAGGATCTATCCGTCGTGTTCATCCGAAATTGAATCTAGAATAAGTCTTTATACCTAAAACCAAATCTATTGTCCCCGTTTGTTATTGCTTACAGGGTATTCGGTTTCAACTCCGGCTTTCAATTCCAAGGCTATAATTAGAATCAGTTTTAATCACACATTCTATCGTCAGGCTTAGATCAGCGTTAGCTCCCAACGTGTGGTTTTTTTTATCTTCTCTCTAGCTGACTTAGAACTTATTTCTAAGAGATTCCACCCACCTCGGTGGCGTAGTTGGCTAACGCGCTAGTCGTGTTGAGCTCGACTGCTGAGGACGGGGAATATCGAGGTTTGAATCTCGGTCGGGTGAACTGGGGTGGTTTTTCATAAATGGTTTTCCACTCTCCCTCCACGCAAATGTGGGTTCACTTTCCTCTAATTCAACCTTCCCAATTCTTAATCCATTAGCGTAATTAGTACTTAAAGCGTATAGCCCGAACGGGTAGTAAGACGCGGTGCTAAATAATAATAGATTCCCTTATAAACGAGGCTGAGGTCAGTTGGTATAAAGTGTTAGAATCACACTGCATTTGATTTTCATTGATGGATAAGGGGGCTAGAGGTTCGATTCTCTATCGGGTGAAATGTCAGTGATATTCCATATGTAGTTCATACGGTGGATTTCTCATTTTATTTCCCCAATAATGTGGATAATTCCCTTTGAGTTACCTTACTTACCCTTTGAATTTTAGATTAAGTCGTTAAAGAGGTATGGCGTAGACAAAACTGCCAGTTAAGGTCAACATTTTTGTAGTTTTTAGAACAAAAACAGTTTTTGTCACAAATAAATAAAATATGGCTCCAGTAGATATATTTAGTTTAATTTTCTACACATATTAATGTCAACAGTTTTTGAATGTAATGAGAGTGTTTTATTTTTGCTGAAAACGTTTCTGATAAAATGCCACTGTGCTAATAGCAAATATATAAGAACTGTTTATAGCAGAACAGTGTCGAAAACTAAAACAAAGTTGTGTACTGAAGAAAAAGGTTTGAATTAATTTGGCCAAAAATAGAAAAAAAAAAAAGATCTTAATTCAAGTTACCTTCCACTCCAACTTAATAGCCCTCGTATTAAACGTAGAGTTCAAACATTCACCTTTTTCATCCTGTATCAATAAGATGGTTAATTTATGTTGCGGATAGCCTGGGAAGGCACAGAAGAAGCCTCGCACTAAATTACACCTCTTTGTTTAGTTAACATGGAGACAGGAGAAAGGAATATAATCAGATAGTTTATTTTTAACGTTCCATTTTCAGAAACTCGTTTTTGTTTATCATAGACGATGAGAGAAGATGAAAGCTTTTTTTGTTTATGAAATACCACTCTTAATGGCTTTTATTTTAGTACAANTTTGTTTATCATAGACGATGAGAGAAGATGAAAGCTTTTTTTGTTTATGAAATACCACTCTTAATGGCATTTATTTTAGTACAAAATAATTGTTGTTCGTGGCATATTTTTCCTAATAATTTAGAAGTTAGGAATAGGTCAGGAAATACGGACACTATATTTATTAGATGCATTTATTTTATTTTAAATTGTGGATTATTATCTAAGTTATTACATTCTGGCCATCACATTGCACCACGTTAGGGTCTATCAATTTGTTTAATGGATGGTTTGTTAGTGAGTTAAACCTTACCAACTAAGTCGTATATTTATTTATTAAAAGTATCATCTGTTCTTTTAAAATTAAAATGTTATGACGAAGGAAAGAAGAAAATTCTGAGAGCTGAAGGAGGAGGCAGAGGACAGGGCTCATTGGCGGTCTAAGTTCGCTGACAAAAGGTAACGGAACTGTCATAAGACAGAACACATAATAATTTCAATTTCAATTTACTTCACTATAGTGCTGGCCAACAGTCGTGAGACTTATGACAGGCCAGCACTGAAAAGTATACAAGTAGCATTAAACACGTATAATAAGACAATTTAATAATCGATAGTAGCTAAATAATTATACATACTGATGAATAATTACAAAAAATAGGACATACTAATTATAAATGACAAGAATAATAAATAACAAACATGAGATTAGTCAAAGAATGTGTATTTAAAAAGTGGTAATAATAATAATAATAGTTTAAAAACTGAAATATCGTTACCTAAAGAATATTTAATATTTAAAAATATTAATCGATTCAGACATGTATTTGCTATTTTACGACCTAGCTTTGGATTAAATCAAAGACAGTTGTCCCCGAAATTCACCTATCTACACTATACACTTAGTTCCCAATAATAACATCGTCTTTGATAAATACATGCGAATTAGTAGATTGCATGACCCACGTGGCCTTGCTTCAAATCCTTGTGCATTCATATTTAGCTACACATTGTATATAGAATATTATTTGGAATAATGAATTGTCTAAATGATTGGTAGTTTAAGAAAACGACATTAACAATCAACATAAGATATATAGGCCTAACATTTTACTCGAAAAACTTTGGCAATATAAATTAGGCTAAAATGTTCATTCATGAATGATATATATTTATTTTCAAAACTTTAACCTCGAATGGGAAGGAAATGCGAGTTTTTTAGTCTATATCTTACCAGTTTTTATAATAAAAAACTGTTATAGCAACCAAATTTCTTTATTAAATAAATTTAGTTTAATATTCTACACATAAAACCCTCAACAGCTCTTGAATATGTGTTATTTACATCGAGGAATTTGACTGTGACATTTTTAGGAAGTGATTCCAGTAACAAATATAAACCTATAAAAATGTTGAGATTAGTAGTTAATTAAACTAAATTCATCTACAATAGTAAATTTTATTTATTATAGCCAAATAAGTTTTAGTTTATTAATACTGTAAAATTACGAACCTTGTCTCATTCCCACTTATTGCTATTATCGTTTTTTTTATTACAAGACATAAAATGCTATCCAAAGTTTTAAAATAGGACATCCAAACAAGAAAAAGCATTTGTGCTTATGACTAAACAAGTGTTATCAGATATTCGCCAGTCACGTAATCCTTTAAGGCCATGGAGAAATCCCTTCTCAATAAATAAACAGGAAAACAATTATCGTAAAGTATAAACGGTGCACCCGCCTCGGTGGCGTAGTTGGCTAACGCGTTAGTCGTGTTGAGCTGCTCGACTGCTGAGGATGGAGAGATCGAGGTTAGAATCTCGGTTGGGTGAACTGGGGGTGGTTTTTCCTAAATGGTTTTCCACTCTTCCTCCACGCAAATGCGGGTTCACTTCCTCTAGTTCAACCTTCACAATTCCTAATCCATTAGCGTGATTAGTAATTAAAGCGTATAACCCGAACGGGTAGTAAGACGCGGTGCTAAATATTTATTTATAAATATTTAAAATGCTGCTATATTCCTGACAAACATTCAATAACCATTGAGATTAATATTTATAGAAAATAGTAAATATATCTACTAAAGTAATATTTTATTTGTTGTGGACAAAAAGGTGTTTTGTTATAACAACTGCAGAAATATTGACCTTAATTAGTTTATCCTGACCTCCACCCTCCTTAAATTATTACTATTATTAGCACCACGTCTTACTACCCGTTCGGGTTATACGCACTTACGATCATGTGTAATGGTAGGGTGATTGTGAGATGA
>CABFOW010000039.1:580348-592155 GCA_902141385.1 Timema californicum | reverse complement strand
AACAAGGAGCGCAGATACAAGGGACAACAACGGGAACGCGCCGGTCCCGCTGCCAGACTCTAATCTTGTTACAATACCTTTCTCGACAAAATTGGTAGGTATTCTAGTTTGCTGATATAATCAATCGGTTCAGAAAATGCACTTTAATATCTTTAAAAAATTAATAAGGAAAAACTTATATAAAACCACCTAGAATATATCTGGCAAAGACAAATTTGAGCTAAATTTACTTGAGTCCTCGTAGATAAAATGATTTAAAATAGGAAATATTCACCCAAAATCCAGGAATGAACAAACGTATAATTGATCTGAAACAAGCTTTTAATCTAAATAAATACCTTCCTGGTAGTCAAAGTACTCTCCTTTCACTCTCCGTGTCACGAGTATCGGGTAGCGGAAATCAAAAGAGGAAATTAATATTGATATCCACACCACCGCGTTTACCTTGGTAGGTAGTGAGTGAGTGGTCTTACCTTGACTGATTACACTATGCCTTTATTATATAATTAACCACAGTGAAATCAAGAACGGTAAAAACTATTTTGCTATGTTTCACTATGGTGTTGATTATGGATGGGGAACCTGTGGTCTTTAGAGGTGCACCCTTTTCACGTATTCTGTAAATTGTGTCTCTTCATGGTTTGTAACTATACAACTCAAACTCAAGTTGTATTCCTAGAATAAAATAATGGGTTTTAGTAACTGTTAAGATGTTGAGTTTGTAAACAACATTCTGGAGTGATTTTCTATTGGATTTTATAATCTCTATCATCATGTCTTACTACCCGTTCGTACTAATTATGCTAATGGTTTTAGGGATTATAAAGGTTATATTTATAGGAAGTTCACTCGCATTTGTGGTTAGATTAAGATAAAAACACATTTTGGAAAAACCACCATCAGTACACCCGAACGAGATTTGAACATCGATCTTCCCATAATGAGCAGTTGAGTCTATTGCGAGAGTAGTACGTTAAATCATTTGACCGCAGAAGTGGGTATTTTATAATCCTTACCAACACACTATCTAAGTCGGTAGCGTGTCTGTCTACTGAGATAAGGGTCCAGGGTTTTATTCTCGGCATTATAAAAAATATTTATCATTGGTGAAATGTGAGTTTCCCCTTTCACGATGATGAATTAACGGCTGGTGGCTGGGTGGTGTGTCTGTTCTAAATTTAAGTTAGCTAATAAGTCGTGTGCTAATATAATAATTTGAGTTAGAAAGTGCATGTTTAACATCTCTATAAATGAAAAAAACTATTGTATATTTTTTATTTTGTTTTTTAACACATCTTATCACACGTTAGGGCTGTAAGCTTATATTACGCTGATGGATTTAGGGATGAAGAAGTTTATATTATAGGAAGTGTACCCGCATTTGCGTGGAGGAAAAGTGGAAAGCCATTTTGGAAATTCCACCCTAAATACACCCAACCAACAACCTAACCGCGATCTCTTCGTCTTTGACAGTCTTGTCTACTGCTAGAGTAGTGCTTTAGATCATACTGTCACCAAAGAGGGTTATTATCCTTATTATATGCTGATTATATATTTATGTATGCTTGTACAGTACTTATCTACAGTGGAATTTTAAAATGAATCAAGATTCCTAAAAAACAAACTTGAGGAAAAGCTAAAAAAATGTGTATCTTTAATATTTTAAAGGTTTTATATTATTTTTAAAAATCGTTCCTCTATGAATACATATTAGATATTAAAAAATTGAAACTTGTCCTTTTTGAATAAAAAAGAAAAATAATAATAACCGTTTGCTACTTTATGGTCTACTAAAGAATCATTAACTTTCGTTTAGGTAAAGTCAGTCTTTATAGTTTTGGCAAAATTTACTGTTCAAGAAATGTGCGGCCTTAAGAAGAATCCTTGAAGTAGCATGTGTCCTTCCAATATCATAAGGTTTCACAAACTTGTTGAAGATCAAATATTTAAGTTCACGGTACACTTAAATAAGCATAATTTTTTTGCGTCACCATTTTTTTTTCCGGGTAGACCTCCGAGTTGCGAAAGAAAGAAACATATTACGCACCCTGTTGAACGATTGTATGGTAAATTAGAGTTAGGATAATAAAGAATATTTTTTTCCTAGGAGAAATTTCAAATGTTTGAATATTAAAGATTGAAGTCTTTTTTCTATGTCCACTTCTTTAACTTGTGTAAATATTTCGTTCAAACAACTAGTAATTTGGGTAAGCTCTAAACTTCACACGAAAGCTTTTGATTTGGTTAGATGTGTTTAAAATATTAGTAAGTTCTAGAAAGTAATAAATGCGGATGACGCACGGCTTCCGATCGTACCAATTTAATTCGTGTTCTTATTGAACAGCGATGCTTGGCAATCTTTGCTGTCTCACTCAAGCTGCGTTCTGAAGAGGGGACAGATATGTAGAATTGTACTACCACCGAAGGAGTGAAGTTTGAGAAATAACATAATATAGGAAGGATAGACAAAATTATGTCCCTCAGGTCGTCGGTCTGATGGTAAATGGACGAAGCTCAAATACTGATTTGGATACCTTCGATTTCCCCGCAAAGAGATAGGACTTATGGATAAAAATGTGTCAACAAGTATGAAGGTGACATCAGCACAAGATTTATAACACGATAATCACACGATTTCTGCAAATAAAAGATTTAGTAACAAAAAAAACTATGAGGTGAGGCTTCTTTTTATCTAAACATTTATTCTTTTCTAATTTTATACTAAAAAAACTAATATTTTGTTATCTAATTTTTATATCCGATATATTATTTTTACAAGCGATAGGATATTTTAAATATATGTAAAATACATTTTATAGCAACTTTCTTTAATACAGGGTAATTAAATAAATCCTTATTTTTAATGAATATTTTAACTTTTCCCAGTGGTTTTATTGATTGTTCTTAGGAATATGCATGCACAAGTCCCCCCTTTTTTAGTGAATAACAATTAAGAGCCTAACTTATAATATGTGGTGAACGTAACAAATAGCTTTCAATATAACCGGAGTACACACGTGTAGTTTCAACTTAGCCGATATGTGCCAAAAAGCCTTGGTTTATTCCCATAGAGACTTTAATAACTTTCCAGATAGGTTGTGCACTCCCACACGAAAAGCTACGGATATTATTTAAACGTTACAAGTACATTCCAGGAAATGATTTTCAGAATTCTGGGTTAGCGCTGTGGTTTGAGTTCCTGACTCTTGTCTGGCGAGACTGGTTGCAACGGTACTGGGTGGGAGGGTGGCTCTTTTCCACCCACCCTTTTACCATTAGTGCTGCCCCAGCTATTCATAAGGTCCCTTCAGTACACTTAATTCCAATCCACCCTACTCATTGTGTGACTTTAGATTAGTCAAATGTTGTATGAAGCTAATATAAGCAATAAGACTAAAGAGTACCATATCAAAATATGTATGGAGGATTTTTGTAAATAAAAGAAAGGGGGGGGGGGAGCCGTCAATATTATATATTTTATATGATTAGGTATCATTAACTGGTTAACAATACAATATCCTAAAATGTGATAAAATTATGGCAACACATAAAATATTGTTGAGATGTTTCCCTAAGTAATAAAAATAATTAAACTATTTGTATTTTACTGGGACGATGAAAAAAATGCAATCACAAAAAAAATCACACAATCATTCGCAACACTAAGCCAATGATGACGCATCGATACCAACAGCTTGTACCAGCTTGTCCAAGATAATAATTTCTTCCGTGTAGTTTAATGTATAAGTAGGAGACAAATACTGCTTTTCACTGAAATCTAGTAGTAGAACAGTTTTTTTCCCTTGTCTCATTATATTGATTTTGTTTTATCTATTGTAAAACTTATTTCTCAAAACTCCTACCTTGCATACGGACCTGTATATACACTATATATATAATGTGTATGTGTATAAACTAACACAATGCATCCCTACCTTCCCCCCCTCCCCCCCAAAGAATAGTGGTATAGTCGGTATAGATGTTTTACAACTTAAGTAAGCCTATAGCTATAATTTCTTAAAGATATTAAGAGCTCCAAGAAATACATTTAAATTACCACAAAACATCAAATTAAAAAAGCAAAAGACTGTATGTTTAACAGGTCACATTTTTTAAAACTCATTTCAAAATTAGAGGTTATAGGAAAATAAATCCAACCAAGCTTTCTTTATTCATAAATTTTAAAAAAAACTTAGGCTACTTAAAGTCATAAGAACGAGAAGGGTAGTTAAAAAAAACTGTGCCCCTGCATTATCTTTGAGAGATGGGAAAATCTCGTTGATAAATCAGTTGAGAAAAACCACCCTTAGTGCAACCCACCGGGATTCGAACCCTAAACTTTACGTCATTGAGAGTCTGTATAGTGACCATGACGCCTTAAATCATGCGACCACGCGTCTTTGCTTCAATTATTTAGATCTATAAACAAATTCCTGACCCCTTGTTATTTTGAGATGAAGACTGAATTTAAACTATAATATCATCGTTTTTAATTTTTATAACTGCATAAAATTGAATGAAAAGATTATCTAAACTGCGCGCCACAAAATCAACTTTTTATGATATTAAAAGAAATATAAGCATACCATGATGATTTGTAACAATGCATTAAAACATTATTCAATTAAATATAAAGAACAAAATTGCTAAGGTTATTTGATAAAATAAGACATCAGTTAACTACTCAAGCTAGATATATCAATTATATCAGCTAATAATGGATATCATGAAACACTCCCTAGATACGCAATTTTAACAAAATCAGTATGTTTACTTTGATTTTCAAAAATCACTTTTCAGTAAATCTACTTTAATTTTAGAGCTATAGTAAAATAGATTTTAGCCGTTCGGGGTTAAACCAATGGAAACACCACGGCAGTGTCAGACGATGGCTGTATGCTTTACTGTTTGTCACGTTTTATGGAAAAATTAGTTCATTTAATTTATCGGGGGGACCTGATGGTACAGGGGTGACGCAGTGCTAATAATAATGATAATTTATCTGAACATATGATTAAAGTGATTAAAAGACGTTCTTCAGATGGCATACATGTGCTAAAGTTTGTATCTTGTTTTAAAGTTATAAGGTCGATCTTTCTTGATAATAAATTTAATGTTTCTTTACTCATTTTGTCAAATGATTAAACTTTTTCTTGAGGAATATTTAACTGTTTAAGAACATTGAAAGCACCACGTTATATTTACATCTGCTTGCTTGGGATGCACCCAAAAGCGTCGTTTACCAGGATCATTATTATTGAATCTAATAATATTGACTCGATTCACTAATGCCAAAGCATCTTCATCATCAAAGGCAAACATTATTACTAAATGGCTTGCTACTAAATCATTCTAATGTGCTTTCAGTCACAGTGAGTATTGTCAATGATATGGCATTGTCATATATCTGCCATGTTACTGCCTGATCATGTATCGAGTCACTTTGGTGGGCGCTCCTATTAAGGTGGTATGGAAGCGAACGTGAGAAAAGGCCAGTATTTTTGCAGTTTTTATGGCAAAACATTATTTTAGCAAGAATAAATAAAATATTGTTACATAATAAACATAAAAGAGTTTAATTTTCTTCGCATGGTGATATCATCATTTGTTGAATATCTGTAATGAGCATGGTGGCATTAGATGATAGAAAATTTAAACGAAGAGAAAAAGTTGCCATTAAATTGCAGGACACTCTTGACAGATGTTATGACAGGTCGCCAGTTCATGGAGGATAAGAGAACACGCTCATACTTAAATTATACGAGAGATTTTTATATTCTATAACTAACTAGTTAACTACCCTAACTATTATATTCTTAGGCCATGCAGAGGTCTTAAGTTTGTTGAAGTACTGGACACAACTGTCCTGCTAGTCAGTCAATTTGTCCCTGCATGAACTCCGGAACATGAACCGGCCGTTCATCCCTAACTGGAATTTACATGGTCGGTACAGAAGACATTGGCTCAAGACCAGGAATTTAGTCATAAGTTAGGTGGTCGTCCTAAGTTGCAACAATTCCTAGTATATACCTAAATGTTGACTGTCAGAAGTCAGCTGTGAACTGTCAGTCAGCACCAAAGAAGCTGTGGGGCTACTGTAGAGAAATACAGAATTTTTAAAAAAAACTTTTTTTAAAATTGGGATCATAAACGTCACTATATTTTATAATAAATGTGTGGTCAAAATTTTTCCACTAAAACAATTTTTTCTCTACATTAGGGGTTAAGCATTATTATGTTATAAAACTTTTCTTTAATTTAAAAGAATCACTCAATACTAAATATAAATTGCAATGACAGAGTTTTATATTTAAAGCAGTGCAAAAAGGGCGAACGTAGTTGAATCAATTTTTTTTTTAAATCATCACCTATGAAACGACAAAATTGTGTCTTAGTTATTTGTCTTCACGCGTGCTTGTTGTTTTGTGTTCGTTTTCCTCTCCGCGTCTCACTACCTGGGTGTACACATTTAATTACACTAATTACATAGAGATAAGGAAGTTAGTACTAGAGAGGAGATGTACCCGTACTTGCTTGGAGAGAGGTAGACATTTCAGAAAATATACCCTCAATAAACGCGGTTGAGATATGAACCCCTACCTCCTCCTCACCCACAAATCAGACCAGATAAACTTGACAAATAGTTCGTGTGCTTTACTGTTTGAGATATCTTGCCAAAGAACTCTCATATATGAGTAAACAAATTATGAGCTAGACAGACAGGATGAATTAAATACCAACGTGCTTTGGTATAAACTTCAAGAACTTATCACTAGAGTTCACAATTAGTAGCAATGATTGCAAATGAATTCTGAGACGTGGTTAAAATGTTTCTCTTCTATTTCTTCTGCTTTACGTATTTTTTTAAACAAGTCAATCAAACTTACACACGGATAAAAATATTCAACATTTAAATTAAAATATATAATACTTAAATTATATCACAATTTAAATAATTTAGACAAGTAAACTAAAAGCCACACTGAGAATCACGATAGATCGTGGCATCCAAACCCGGTATTAGTTAATCTCTGCTGATAAAGGAATAATACCTTAAATTTGTGGTTGATAAATTTAGTGTAATGTGTTCAATAGCTAATGTTTTATATTAGGACCATTTTAGTAATGAGTATACATATAAAACAAGTCCCCGAATCAGACAAGATCCTCTGCGCATAATGAAATGTTTATAAAAAAAATCCAATAGCTATGCAGTATAGCTATTGATACATTTTTTTAGTTATTTGAGTACTATCACCCATACGGGAAGTCAGCATTTAAATAAACAAACTAGGTAGGAATGAGGAAGATAGAAATGAGAGCAAATGTAACCCTATTTTCGTGAAAGTTATTAAAACAATTAAGTAAATAGATTTTTCAGTACACTTTAGTCAGTGGTTTTAATCCTAACATCATTACCAATAAACGAGAAACGAAGGGATTAGCACCTTTGGACTAGCACCTTTCGACTAGCACCTTTGTCCACAAGCCCATAGGTGCGAGTTATCGGTCGATATGAATTAAGGTAAAAACGACCAACGTTGACAAATAGTTTACGTTCCAGAATGGAAAAAGTCAAATAGTTATTTTTTCACCGCGTATTTGTAACCGTTTGTGTTGTAAGCAAAAATAAACTATGCTAATTAGATATGTATGAGGAAGGTAGAGTTTAAGAGTAAATTTTTCCACATTTACGTTGAGGGAAAATGGGAAACCATTCCTTTAAAACCACCCTCAGTGCACTCGAATGTGATATGAACCCCGATCTCCCAATCAGTCTAGCAATAGTGTGACGCAATAGACCATGGGACTAATGATGCAGGTTTCAATTATTATTTTTAGCACCGCGTCTTAAGACTACACTACCTGTCTGGATTAAACGCTTATGTACTAATTACGCCAATGGTTTTAGGGATTAGGAAGGCTATATTTAAAGAAAGTATACCCACATTTGCGTTGAGGGAGAATTTAAAACAATTTTGGAAAACCATCCTTTATAAACTGTACCTAGATTTGAATCTCGATTTTCCCGTCATTGGCAGTCTAGTCTACTACGAGAGTAGAGCGTTAGATCACACGGCATCGGAAGCGGGTAAGCAGTAACTAAGCACTAATATTTTTTACCTAAGCCAAGTATATCTTTTACTCTATTTTCACGACTAAAGATAAAACAAAAATTAATTTTAAGTCCTACTACTCTTAAGGTGTTCATTAGCCATGCACCCACAATTCAAAGTTTTTAATTTATTCAGAATGATTAAAGTTATATATACTTATTAATAATTGATTGAAATATCTACTCTCTCTCTTTAAGTACCTATATGCCCTAAAGATTAGCTGCCAAGCAATTTCGTTATGGTATCTAGTGACACAAGATAAGAAAAAAAAATTTACGGACAAAAAGTTACAGATTGGTTAACATGATATTAAATATGTTAGAATATGAGTTAAGAACTAAGCTCCTACAATTGGCTGGAAAATTAGTAAAAAAACACACCCACCTCGGTGGCGTAGTTGGCTAACGCGCTAGTTTCGAGATGAGCCAGACTGCTGAGGACGGGCAGATTGAGAATCTCGGTCAGTATAAATGGGGGTGGTTTTTCCTAAATGGTTTTCCACTCTCCCTCCACGACAATGCGGGTTTACTACCTCTAAATTTGACCTTTCCAATTCCTAACCAATTAGAGTAATTAGTACTTAAGCGTATAACCTGAACGGGTAATGGCGTGGTGCTAAATAACTATTACAAACACACATAATTATTTATCATTGAGTTAGTAATAAAACACTCTGTACCTTTGTGCGTAATACACAGCGTAACTTCTAGTAATTCTCGCGACATTGTTAAAAGAGCAATAATTATATGCACACATGGCTCATTTCCCGTTCTTGGCCTCAAGAATGGGCTGAGATTGGAATAGACAATTCAAAAATCAAGGGACTTGACTCCTTTTTATCCTAGATTATATATTTATAGTCGTTGTAATTCCCCCTTCATACACACTTCAGTATAATAACTTCCAGTACACCAACTCCTGCCGTACATACAAGATCTATTGGCTCTTTTTATGTATCCATATTTGGTATGTGTTCTAATACGGACGCTGCATACACGTCTACGTAAATTACGTACAACAAATACATATATACATAGAAATAGAAGTATCTTCCTTGATCCGCCCGCGGTGGCTATATGAATAACAAGATAACCTTGATATGTGAGAGTCGAGAGGGCTTGGCTTCACTTAATTGCTGTTTATGTTTCTTAGCATTCTTATGGTTCACTACGTACAGCCAAGAGAAGAGATTCCCCTAAAAGAGTTGGATTTGGTCAGACCGCCCTCATAGGTGGGCATGTGGACTACAAATTAAGCTGTTTACTCTGATTGGCGAGTGACGGGGAAGTTGGGCTCCACTCAGGTGTATTGAGGATATTATTTCCCATATGGTTTCCCTATATCCCCCATGCCAATGCGGGTATGTTTATTTGAAAGTCACCTGCCTCGTTAACGTAGTTTGCTAACGCACTAGTTTCGTGCTGAGCTAGACTGCCGAGAACGAAGAGAGTGAGGTTCTAATCTCGGTTGGGGCGGTTTTCCACTCTCCCTCCACGCAAATGCGGGTCCACTTCCTCTAAATCCAACCTACCCAATTCCTAATCCATTAGCGTAATAAGAATTTAAACGTATAACCCAAATGGGTAGTGCTGATAAATAAAACGAAAAAATATTGCAAGGTCCGACACCTTAACTCTACAGGTAGTGTATCTGTTCACTGAGCAGCTAAGGGTCCGGGCTTCGATTCCTGACATGGGCGAAACTGTATATTTGTTGAAATGAGGGTTTACCCTTTCATAGTGTGAATTAAAGTTCAGGATATTGTGTATTTTCTAAATTTAAATCAATTTTTAAGTCGTGTGCCAATGTCCGTTCATAAAGTACTTTCAAATATCTCAAATAAATGTAAAAAAATGAAATTCCCTTTTAAGTTATTAGTTTCTTTTTCTTGTGTCATTAAATTATTTTTTGTTGCACCATGACGTATACACATTCAGGCTATCCTCATTTTATTACACCAATAAAAATAAGTTATATTCTATTGTTTATGGTAGTTCCATAAGCAGCTACGGTACAATTTTTATTGGAAGGGGCTTTTAGAAAATACGAACTTTTTTTGCTGTCAACATTGATAACATTTTACACTTATAAAAGTGTTATTTTATGGGTATTTATAATAAAAAGTGACAGCTGTGGATCACATTACTTGAAGTACGAATGCGTGAAAGTAAATCTCTTAAATATTCTGGCTGTCCTACTGTATTTACTAATGTATTATTATTATTATTAATTAATATATTTACTATATCAGCATACGACTTACAAACATTCACATCGGTGTTAAGAGTGGTCTAAGATCTCAAGGCCAATGTTCGGAACTCACCCAGGTATACTGGGGTTGCTTTCACTAACCCCTCTCCTCTAATTCTGGTGCACTTTTAAAAAATCTTCCTCATACATATTGATCTATAAATTCACACCACTGATATTAAACAAGGCTTACCCAGGAAGGAAAATTGAGAGTGTAGGGGCTATTGTAGGACCAACTCGGTCGCCTTAACTCAATCATCAGATTTATTTCCCCGGGTACATTTGAAAGTGCATGTGTTGTACACCTAGATATTCTCACGGATATTAATGGTGTGGTTTCTTGTACACATCGTTTACCCAGTAAATTAGGAAACATATCTTGCATTATTCCACTAAAATATTGCTCTGAGGTGGATAACCCTATCGTCAATAACCATAAGTTAGAAAATAACCATAAAAGTGTGATGAATTTTATTTTGCCAGCTCCGACAGAAGAATAAACGTTTTTATAAAGGATTATGCTTGTTGTAACATTATATATTTATTTGAGGTATTCAACGTAAACTTTCTGAACAAACTGATTATATCAGCACACGAGAATTTCTTTGAGTGAGAGCTAAAGTGCCTACCAATTTTTTCCGGGAAAGCGAGTTGTGCTAGTATTTTTTATCGCTCAAGAAATAACCGTAGACCCCAGCTGGATTTGGACCCCCAAGCATCAGGTCATGAAGCGAGAATTTTATTCCAAGACCACTGAGGGTGACTTCCAACTTTAATTTTCACCAAATCATTGGATACATTCCACATGTGCATTGGTTTAAGATATCCAGCCGAAGTTTATGTAACTTGTTAGACAAAAGGATTGTCAAATTTGAAATTAAATTTTCTTACCTTTTCAATCCAAACAATTTTCATCATTTAAATCTGAGGTGGTTGTAATACTATCGGTTTATCGCACCTCGCTTGGGCGTCGATTATAATACTATCGGAATCAATCACCCCACTTTGGGCGTCGATTGAAACACTACGGATTAATTCCCTGATTTAATAATGATGTGATGATGTACAGGTTGTCTACAGCTTCGTGATCGAGCGCCTATCATCACTGTACAGAAAATATACCGTTTAATCAGCTGTCTATAGCTCCGTGTTCGAGCACTAATTAAATCGGTATATTAATATAATTAAAGAAAGAGAAATGTTGATGGCTGTTATTTCACACACGGTTTATTTAAATTACACCAGTAAATTACTTGTACATGTTTCAATTAAATGTTTTATATCAATGCACACTTGTGATTTTGGAGTGACTTATTTTATAATGTGTTAGACTGACTTGTGCGTGAGCGTGATCTCGGTGTAGATGTTTGGATCCCGTAGATGCCTTAAACATACGCACAATGGTTTATATATGACATACCCCTTGCCTTTCTCTCCCCT
>CABFOW010000039.1:527876-580267 GCA_902141385.1 Timema californicum | reverse complement strand
GTCTTCTGCCAAATACTATGAAGTTGTTCCTTTTAACAAGAATTGAAGCAGTTATTCTTTTAACAACTAAAGATGGTATAAAAAATATATTTTAGGGGTGAAATCCTTTTCACATTGTTTCTGAGAAGCTCGTGTTTCTTCATGGATGAATCTTAAAAAGATACTCTACCTATATTACTTTAAAGAAAAATTTACCTTCATCCATGACTTTTTACATAATTTAGATTAATCCAAACCAATATCATTACATGGTTTTAACTGAGTGATAAAAGTGTACATGTTTTGAATACACTTTTTCAAACAGTGTAAGTTGTTTAAATATTTGCTTGAGCAACGTAATTTATCATTGTTAACATGGTATGGTGAATTTCACTTCCCATTTGCCACATCTGTGACTACATTGATACATATGTTGCCCAACTCCGGTATAGCTTATAATATAGGTTCGGAGTTTATCCCATCAAGGTGGGACCGCTATCTTTCTGGGTGAATAGAATGTAAAACCATCAGTGCCACCATGTTGTGGAGTGGACAGGAGATTGCATAATGCAATGCACACCCACCACTCAAGTGGCCGCCTTAAATTTTTATATAGTTAGAATGGAATTAACTGTTTTAAGAAGAAAACCCCAAATTGATGTATTATTTAAATCATGCCTTGCATTACTTTGCCTGGAAGATATGAGCCTTTTCTCTAGTTAAACAATTTCGAAATCTAGGCACCATACCAGTTACCGATTGTTCTCTATGGGTGTGTAATGTGGTCTCTTACCTTACACGACGAAAATAATTTTAAAGTGTTCGAAATCAAGGTGCTTAGGAAGATATTTGGTACAAAAATGGGTAAGGCTATTGGGGAGTGGAGGAGGTTACAAAATGATGAATTACAGACGCTATACTCATTACAAGAAATTTTTAAAATAATCAAGTTTCATAAATCATGGTGGGCAGGACATGCAGCGTGAATGGGAGAATCTAGAACCATAATCAGGGCACTGACTGCCAAACCCAATGGGAAGGCCCAGGCGCATATGGGAGAATAACATTAGAATGTAACTTAAAGAGAGAGGGTGTAATGAGGTGGACTGGATAGAACTAGATCAAGATAGGAATAGGTGGCGTACTTTTGTAAGTGCGGTAATAAAGTTTTGAGCTCATAATGCCATAGAGTAGGTAAGCATCATACGATGTGCAGTTTTTTTTAAATTTTAGTCCCATTTTGTAATTTGGGATCACGCTTTGGAGAGGAATTGGAGAAATTTGTATACAACCTGTAACATTTTCCTTATTATAGAGAGATGGGAAGTAAAAGTACAATTTATATAATAGGAGAGCTAGATAAAACAAATATTGTTTGACGTCCTATATTCCTGGAAACAATGACCACAATTTAAGGTCCAAGAGACCCGAGTCTCACGCTTGAAATGGGCCTTACCTCTTACTAATATGGATTCTTATTTTGGGCTTGGTTCTTAAAAAATATATCCATCTGAAACTAACAAATTAAATAAATAGTATTTACACAAATAATTGATCCTAATTTATCGTAGTTCACAATATCTCTAAATGTCACCCATCTATATATCCTCCTACATAGAATGTAACGACAGCTAGACATACCACAGAGCAATTTAAATTTTCTTGAACAATTACCTTAACATCATGGCTTAAAAATCCAAAGCCATTAACGTTGCACTAGCTTTACCTAAATCAACCGCAATTTGGGTGTGCATTTCATTTCGTCTTCAAGGTATGGTTACATGAATATTAGCCATTCGGCTATTTCAAAGATAATATTGCTCCACGATTAAATAACTTACTTATAGTTAGTGATTCCTAGCTTTATTTTGTTTTATGCATCTGTACTAATTATTCTAATGTGTTAGGGATGGGATAGGTTGAATTTAGAGGATGTGAGCCCAAATTTCCGTGAAGGGAGAGTGGAAAATTATTTTAGGAAAAACTACCCTCAGTACACCCGACCGAGATCGATCCCTGATCTCCCTATCATCGGCAGTCTAGTCTATTGCAAAAGTGACGCCTTAAACTATGCAGCTATCAAAGAAGGTCCCAAAATCTCAATTGGGAAAGCCAAACAAAAAAAACTGCTCATTGGGCGTGCAGATAAAGGGGGTCAGTATTGTCAGATCTGGTTTGGCAGTGACGTGGAAGGTCAGGGGGGTTGGTATCTTGACCAAATGTACTAAGTTTTTTCTCTAAATGATTTTCCATTCTTCCTCCACACCAATGTCAGTACATTTCCTCTTAAATAGGCCATCCTCTTTACTTCCCCGTCAGTTTTAATATGCGGATAGCTAGGATGGGTAGAAAGACTTGGATCACGACGTAAAGCACGATGTGGTATAGAAAATTGAACCTTCATCTCAATTTAGTCTCTTTGAATTAAACCGGAACTTAAACTTGTCCTCGAATATGTTCCTCATTTGGCTCTAGACAACAGTGATGACAAAAGATGCAAGGCATACCAACTGCGATGACAAGCTCTAGATGTAAGATTAAGTTTCATTTACAACAGACCACCCATCGGTATAGAAAGGATCCAGATGCGGTTTAGAAATGGATTATCCACAGAACGTCAATCAAGAGTCTCCATAGGTGGTCTAACTAGTGTGGAAATAAGTGGTAGTTAGCAGCAATTGCTTCATCTAAGATTAATCGTAGCCATGTTTTTGTATATTACATCTATTTAAAAAAAATGAACAAGTGATACAAAACAAATACATGTATTTAATGTGTGTCCAAATGGGACTGAGTGATCAATAATATTAAGCCAATTCTTAAACTTCATTTTTCATTTAATTTATTTGAAATATTTAATATGCACTTTTTGAGCCAATTGATTATATCAGCACACGACTTATAAGCTAACTTAAGCCTAGAACATACACAACATCCAGCTCCCACCCGTTAATTCATCAATTTGAAAGGGAAAAGCTACATTTTGTGAGTTATAAATTTTTAAGCCATTCTAGTAATTGAACCCAGGACCCCTAGCTCGGAAGAAAGACAGGCTACAAACTGGGTTTAAGTGTAATACAGTGCTTAAACTTATCCATGGTCTTGGCTTTGCTATTCTCATGTTCTTTAAGTGTCTAAGTGTTGTGTTGGATTCAAGGGCGTACCCAACAGGGTAGGGGAGGTGGGGTTACAACAACCCACACACGCCTGTGGAGATATTAAAATAACATTCAAAGAGCTAATTTAGCAGAAATGTTATGAAAACATACAGTTTTATACAAATTTCACCAATTATATGTTACGGTTGTATTAAAAGAAAACACCTTATCTTAAAAAAAAATCGAAAGCTAATTATGAATCGGTCTTAGTTATTTAGAAATAATATTTTAAAGTGGTCTCTATCATAATAGATACATTAGTTGAATAGTTGAAACTGCCCATAACTAGTCGAACCTGTTCAAATTTCTTTATTAGTGCGTTATTTCAACTCCATGATAATGTGACATTTGCTGACATACAAATAAGACCAGGGGTATTCGACCATTTTTGTTTACCCACCACAAATATAGTTTTTCTTCAACTTTTTATTACCAATTTTTTTTTGTGAATAAAGAAAGTTTTGCATAATCTATAACCTACATATTAAAAGAAGTTAAAAAATACACCCAAAATAATTTATTAAATAATAAATTTTAAACGAAAAAAATTAGTAAGTATATGGGCTCTGATTGTTCAATGTTATTATGAAACTAGTTTTTAAGCCTGTTTATGACAGGCTGATGTCAATATTACCCAATATAAAAAAACATCCCTTCAGTATGAAGAATAATGAAAAGTTTTTGTTTTGTTAGTTTGGGATAGTTTGGGGTTTTTTCAGCACCACGTCTTACTAGCCGTTTGGCTTATACGCTTAGGTACTAATTACGCTAATGGATTAGGAATTGGGAAGATTGAATTTAGAGGAGGTCAACCTTCATTTCCGTGGAGGGAGAGTGGAAAACTATTTAGGGAAAACCACCCCCAGTTCCCCCGACCGTGATTTGAACCTCGATCTCCCCATCCTCAGCAGTCTAGCTCAAAACGGATAGCGTGGTTGCTAACTACCCACTGAGGCGGATAATAGCTTGTTATAAAAGTATATTTCTATCACTTAATTATATTAAATAAGAGTGTAAAGTGTGAATGTGGCGGGCCAGCTTGAACTCGATTTTTCTACAGGTTATGTATGATATAGGGAAGGCTCAAGTTAGCCCGCCACAGTAAATGTCCTCTAGATTTTCTAATTTTAAAGCACAAATGTTTATTTTCGGGCACATTTGAGCACAGATGGAGCACAATGAAGTGACATAACTAAATTTTTGTTATGTTGTGTTTTTCAATGTGTGGCGGGATAGCTTGAGCTCAAGTTGGCCCACCACATTAAATATTTTCTAAATGGGCCAGTTTCACAGCACAAATGTTCATGTTCGGGCACATATGAGCACAAATAGAGCACAAACGATTAGTAAAAAAAAAATATATTCCAGCAATGTGGCGGGCCAACTTGAGTTACGTGCTTGGGCAGATAAATGACAAATCTATCCAAGGTTTGACCTTGTGACTTATCAACAGCCATTGAGTTAACTGTCTCAAAATAAAATGATGTCAAGGTCTACAGGGGCCAAATATATTTTAGATCTGAAACACACATTCCCTAAAGAGAGCCCCATTAAATCTATATCGTAGATTAGATTTGCATCCAATGTTGTCACTTCCAGGCGCGTTCAATTGCATAGGCCCTGTTTAGTACTATACACACACAAACCAAAAATCTAATTAGAGTAGTAATCAATTTGTATGGATACATTTCAAGATTTGTAAATTTAAGCTCAAATTAAATAAATAAGTTTGACGTTATGTGTAAAATTTTCACTGATCAAAGAAACACTTTTCACTAACTAATATGAATACAAATCAACCAAGCTATAAACACAAGTCACTGTAGTAAATGGGATAGATATCACTCCCCCCAAAATTTGTTAATTAAGAACAGTTTCCTTACATTTTATTGTACATTTCTTTACAAAGTTTGTTTGAAATGGAGACCATGATTCTCGATACACAATTCACATCATCTGGGCACCAATTCACAAATGGGAGAACATCACTGACAATTCATATTCAAGTTCTGGAAACACTGTTCAATCAACTGTTGCAAGTGACTCGGATCAAGTGATTTCTGGTAAAATCTTCATCTTCCACAATACCACAAAGAGAAATATCAAATCATGTGAGGTTTCATGACCTGGGTGGCCATTCTGTTGTGCCACGACGACCAATCCATTCATTGAATTGCTCGTTTAAGAAGTTCCTCACCCCTAAATCACAAAGAGGTGGTGCTCCATCCTGTTGCCATATAACTATATCTCGGCAAAATGAGGGCTGTTTTCCAATTCTGGAATAACCATCTCTTGTAACATCTCAATATAATGCTCGCTGGTAACCATTCTTTCAAAAAAGAATGGACCCCTCAACTCCAAATGCCACCCTAAACAGTCACAATGGGAGTATATGTCTGCCGTTATAATTTCATATGGGTTTTCACTAGCCCATTACACATAATTTTGCCAGATAACTTGACCGTTCAGCTTAAACGAGGCTTCGTAGGTCCGTAAAATGGTTTTCCAAAAGTCAGTAAAAGCTTCATGTTGCACGAGGATCAATTTGCAGAACGCTAAACGACGGTACGCATCATCTTCATGTAGCACTTGCAAAGGTTTTGGTCGATATGGTCTTGGTTTCTGATCGTGTAAGAGGCTTCTTAAAGGGTCATAATTAATCCCCAGTTCAAGAAATCTTCTTCTAGAGGACTTACTTGGACTAATTACACAACTTTGATCAACGAGAGGTGCATTTTCTTCCGTTCTAACAGTTCGTGGTCGACCGCTTCGTGGTGAGTCCATGACAGATCCTGTTTACTCTAATTTGGTTTGTTCAAATTTTGCATTGCTTGACGTGTCAGTGGATGAAAACCAGGATTTTTTGTTCAAAGTCGTAACATTGTAACAGAAAAACACAATGCTCTGTGGCTAGTTTGTGATTCATTTTATAGAATAATTGCAAGGAAATAGTGCATTTACTGAAAACCAAACAAAACATAATCAACAAGGAAACTCCAACATCAGCTGTATTTTACAACCGTTGTGACAGAAGTATAAGTGTTTATGCGTGAACAAGTAAGAAAACTGAAAACAAATAAATTGGGGAGATCAACTTTTATCTCACCTTGAATTATAATCTGCAGTTTCTCTTTGGATTTGAGATTATACTTTATATTCTAGGTTCTCCTTGCTTTTGAAGGGCAAATAACATGTCAAAGAATTAATATGACTAAATAAGCTATGTATTTTCTTTATTATTTTTGATCGGTTTTCAAGTTTTGAAACTTTGCGCATCTCTTGAATGGTTCCTCTACAATGTCACCTAATTTCAGTTTTCTATCTCATTGAGAAGTAATAAAAATTGTCTGGACAGATATTCATACATAATATATACAAAAACAACTATACTTTTTTTATTAATATGTATATAATTATATATATGTAAAATTCTACGCACCCCCTAAGAAGTCTTTCGGAACCCCCAGGGATGCATATACTCCAGGTTGAATACCACTGCTTTAGACTTCAAGTATATTTAAAATAAATAGTCTGGTACTGTTAGATCAAGAGACCTAAGTGGCCATAAGAGAGACGCCGATAAATTCTCCCGACTGGAGTTTTACAGGCAATTAATATACATGTTGAACGAAAGTCTAGATGCCCTGAAAAAAAACCTGCCTATTTCAGATGGGGAATATCTCCACCTCTCAGGGTAGGTAAATAAACCGAATTTGTGAAATTTAAATGACAAACAAGGAAGTATATAATGTCATGGAGGCAAATTAAAAAACGTTATTTTCAAGAAAAAAAATCTTGCATTAAACTCAAGTTTTGTGTTTCAACAGAAGGCGTTTTCTATTAAATTAACGAGCTCACTGCACATTGTATAAATATTATGATTATTATTTTAAATATGCAGACATATTATATTTAAAATCAAATTTAGTGATTATAACATATATATTACATACACTCCATAGCTACTACATATGAAATTAAGAATGTTAGACTCCACACACCTTCAAAAAAAATTCCTGAGCACGTACATTCCGTTTACCCTAGAAGGTAGCAAGAAGTCTTACCTTGACCAATTACAGCATGGTCCTATTTTATAAGCTGCACCATAGTGTATCACGTCAAATCAAGCGTGCCAATTTTCAAAGTAAATGGAGTGTATCTAGTTTAAGAAATTAACAAATGAAATAATACACAAAACTAAATAAACTCAAAGAAAACACATCGATAAAATATGTATAAGCGATAAAAAATATGTGTTAACAAAACAAATATGCAGAAGTATGAAAGTATAAATTTTTTGTTTCATCAAAAAAAAATATACAGAGCAAACATTTTCTGTAGTAAAAAAAATTACCAGAAAAAGGTCTGGTTAAAAATAACGTACCCAGTAACACGCGGAAATGTGTCAGTATCTTTTTGCTTTACGATGACAAAGAGCTCAGAGATTGAATCCCAGCTGTGTGCACTGAGGCATTTCTTACCCTAAATCATTTATCTTCTCATTCCACATAAATTAGAGTATAGTTTAACTAAAATGAAACTTCCCTTATTTTAACCCTATATGAGCAAACATAATGTATTGGCAGATTTCAAGCTTTGTGAGATGAAAAATCTAACGACCCTATATATACATAGGTTTACATTCATACATACATGCATATATATAAACATGTGCTTAGTTTCTATCCAGTATCTTAGTACCCGTTCCAGCTATACCATATTTTTATTACGCTAGTTAAATAGCGACACGTAAGGTATATAGTTAGAGGAAATTCACCCACATTTACATAAAGGGAGAGTGAGAAATTATTTAGGAAAAATCACCCTTAGTATAGTCAATCAGGATTTCAACCCCGCTCTACCCGTCACTGGTAATCCAGTCCAACACAAGAGTGGCACGTTAGAGTGGTTAGATTATGCGAGCACCGATATACATAATTAATAAATACCAATAATGTTATATTTCAGTCCATGTTCAATATAATCCATTTGGAAGTGTTTTATTTACTAATGAAATATTATTATTTTTATTCTTAGATAATTTAAATAAGAACAGATTATACAAACATTATGTATGATTATAGTACCAACAATAATTTGAGCAATGGATCATTTCAACTACATATGTGTATGATATAGTGATTAAAAGCTAGCCTGCAATGAACAAATTCTTTTACGATTGACTGTAAAAAAAATGAACAGCACTGAATAAACAAAACAGATATGAAACAGTTTTACATTTGATGCTATCGTTGACTTCCACAAATGGTATATACCTTTATCAGATTCTGGGAACTCTCAGATTTACTCACTAGAACTTTTTATTAAAATTTAACAAAAGCTATATCTAATATCAAAGTAGCTGTGGCTACGTAAGCACAAAGCAAATCGACCCAGAAGACTAGCTTCAAGCATTCCGCCATCCCAATCCAGCCCTGAGTGTAAATAAACATATCCAAACGGGTAGTAATACGTGAAGCACAAATATAAAACGTACCTGTCTACTTAACAAAAAAATAATATCTTCTTGTATTCAGTGTTTCAAAAAAAAAATATGATGATTAAAAAAAGTTTCATTCTACTGTTTTTTTTATCTTACGTTTTTTTTATTTTTCGTTTCGTTGTTTTTAAAATTGTTTCTTTTCTTAATTATTTCGTGTTAGACAGTGTAAAAAGTAAAATAAAAAAACTCAACAAACTCAGAGAATGTTAAATGGTTTCAAGAGAATCCGACCCACCTTGGTGTGCAGGTGAACCAAACATCAAACTTGTCTAGTCTGGTTTGATAGTAAAGTAGAGGTCGGGTTGGTATTATGGCATAAGTAACTAGAGTTTTATAAAAAAATGTTTTCCATTCTTTGCTTACATGAATTTGAATACATTTACTTTAAATTATACCTCCTTCATCCTTACACTATAATAGAATAAAGTAGATAGTCCACATGGGTAGTAAGACGTAGTGCTAACATATATAATCAAAGAAGCGCTGGCCAAACAGTTATTATTCTCAAAATATGACTATTTCTGATATATTACACCGATTTTTAAATTATTTTTTATATCATAAAGTGGTACGCTTCAGTGGTCGTATAGTCTAAGGTGTCACAATCAAAATAGATTAGATAGCATACGATGAAGATATCCGGGGGTTTGAATCCCAGTACTGTGTAATGAATGTTTTTTCCTAAATGGTTTCCCACTTACTCTACATTCGAATAATGCTGCACTTTCTCTAACCAAACCATTATCATACCTAGCGCATTAGTGTAAATATGTGGACATACCTAACGATAAGTCGTGGATAAAATAAATTTTACTTACTCTCGAACTCTTGTAGAGATAAGTATTGTGAGTTAAAAAATAAAAATAAATGTTTTTATACATATCGAAGTTTCATGATCCCCTGAAACCTAAATTGTAGTTTTCGTGATGCCTTCTGTCTGTGTGTGTATCTCCGACCAGAGCCAAAACCATTTTTCAAATCGGGCTTAAACTTTGTGTGAAGGGTTTTCATAAGATTTCCTTGGGGTGTTTATGAAATTAGACATCTAAAAACAAAATCAAGAGTAGATTATTGATAGGCAAAAAGAAAAGAAAGTTCTTGAAATCCGTTCTAACTATTTTGATTAAATTTTGTATTCAAGAACCGTTTAAAATTACAAACAAAATGTAAGTTCTCATTTTCCCATGAAAATAACTGAAGCTACTTTACAACAGCCAAAATTTACAACTTTGACCAAATCTCTGCAACTATTTCAGATATGAAATAGCTTATGATTGTAAAGTTTTATTTTCGTAAATTTACTATTAAAGAAAGAAACACTTAAATGAAATAAATTATGATAAAACCAATAGTTTCCGAGCTATAAGCAAATGCAAACGATTATTATGATCTTTGTTGGAGAAAGCTGTATCTCTTATCTAAAATGTTTCTGTATTAGTGTATATTATTACATGTATGCTTCTGGTGAAGTGTTTCTGCAACAATATACATTATTTTGTTTAACAAATATTAAGAGTATTTAGTAAATTTCTCATTTTAAGTTAAAAGAAAGAGAAAGTGAATTGTACCATTTATTTTTTAAATACATCAAGTGGTGTATCAACCGTATAAGGAAATAAGTTGTTTCTCTTACATCCCTTATATCAGCCTCATTAAGACCCTTTGGTCGTCCGTTCTTGTGGCTATGTGGTTGGGGAAGATTACCCCAGCATAGGTGTGGATGTCCAAAATAATGAAAGAAATTAGAACCGCGTTCAAGGTATTGGCTGGCAAACATAATGGGAATATACCATTGGGAAGACCTAGATGCAGATGGGAGGGTAACATTAGAATAGACCTGAAAGAGATAGGGTGTAATGAGGAGGACTGGATAGAACTAATTAAAGATAGACAGAGGGTGAAATGAAGTGGACTAGATAAAATAGTTCAAAATAGGGTGGATTGAAGGGGGATATTGGATATAACTAGATCAAGATAGACAGAGAAATAAATGAAGTGGACTGGATAGGACTAGCTAAAGGGGGAGGAGATAGGGTGTAATGAAGTTGAATGGAAAGAACTAGTTAAAGATAAACAGAGGGAGAAACGAAGTGGACTGGATAGGACTAGCTAAAGGGGAAGATAGGGTGCATTGAAGATGATTGGATAGAACTAGTTAAAGATAGACATAGGGTAAAATGAAGTTGACTGGATAAAATAAGCTCAAGATAAATTGGATTGAAGGGAGATACTGGAGAGAACTAGCTCAGGAGAGAGACAGGGTGAAATGAAATGGACTAGATAAAATAAGTTCAAGATAGGGTGTAATGAGGTGGACTGGATAGAACTAGCCCCAGATACGAATAAGCGGCATTCTTTTGTAAATGTGGAACTAAGCCTAAGCGTTCCTAATGCCATAGAGTAAGTAAGAAACTAACTATTCATGTATGTTCATGTGATAATATAGTTAAACTCCAGGTGTTAGTGTTTCATGTGTAGTATCAGGTATTCTCTCCTAGGTTAAGTTTTATTTTTTGCACCATGTATTACCTCTCGTTCCATTTACCCGAATATTCCCATTAATAGGGTATGGATGAGAAGATTATATTTTAGAGGAAGTGTATCAGCATTTACGTGGGAATATATATATTTGGAAACCATCCCGGGAAAAACACTCATAGTACACCCAATTGATAATTAAACTCTAAACTCTACTTCACCAACAATCCAGACTTGACAAGAATTGACAGATTGGTCTTGGTACACACCGGAGTATGCTAGGCTAACGTAAGTTGGTTGTTTAGTGTCCCATAAACCCATTTTTGACGCTTATGTATCTAAACAGACGTTTCTCAACATTTATATCTAAGAAGAACCCTCTAATTCATCCCTTATATTTTGCGGCATCCTCGTTATGAAATGTCTTTACATCCAAGTGCTATGGCCACCAAAATTCATCAATCTTTACCAAACCCTAACAAACTGCACTAACCATCGGATGGATGGATCATGAACGAGTATAATGCTACCAACCAAAGTATCCTTCCGTGCCAACCAGAAAATATGGATCACGGAAAACGTAGATGGCGCTAGCTACCGGACAGGTCTTGTGGAAAGATCTTACATTTGGAAATTTCAGTTTTTTCGAGAGCGAGTGAATTCTCATTGTAATACTTTAAACACCTCTTCTAAGATGTTGTATGGCTGTTTATTAGGTGTTACATTTTCTTATTTTTTGTTATGCAGCTGGCAGTTTTCTATTGAAAAATGTCAAAATTATTGATATTTGATCACTGCTAAAATTATAGAGGAGGTATGTAGGCCCATATAAAAAAGTATAACTTAGTAAACATGCTTCTATTCTCGAACAAACCGTTTCCGAAAAGAAAATTGCAAAACAATAAAAATTCTCGAAGATAACAGTTTTTTCCCATGGCTCTGCATTTCCACTCCAAATGAAAAGGGCTAATCGCCTTAAATGGAAATGTTAACAAGTAGGTAACGTTGAGGGAATGCAACCACATGTATGCTTAAAAAAATTATGGAAAGAAACCATAGTGAGAAATTAACGTGGAATAAAATTCATCCACAATGAACCCTGCCAAGCTTCGAGCTCCAAACTAGCCATCAACAACAATCACTGTTCACCCACAGCAATGGCCAAGTGGTCTTAAACGTTATAGGCCCTCATTGCAATATGGGCTTAAAACGTTTACGGCCGCTGGGCCATTGCTGTGGGTGAACAGAAAACGAAATGTATAATCCATTCACGGTAGGAATTGACTTCTGAAAGGTCTTTTTCCCTACCATAAATCTACTATATAGTAGGATATTGGTAGGAAAAAAGACCTTTCAGAGAGTAATTCCTACCGTGAATGGAATATATCTAGGGACGGCTGGGCAATCCCATAATCAGAAAGTAATATATTTTAACTATGGAGCATATTTGAGCCACAATTGTCGGCAGAGTTAGGTACATGACTGACTTGGAAGTCAAAGTTTCAATCTTTTCATTTTTCACTACGTCTTACTAGAAATCCGGGCTATATGTATATCACTACGCTAATGGTTTAGGAATGACAATGGTACATTTTATAAGAACCATACCCACATGTGTATGGAGGGCGAGTGGTAAACCATTGAAGAAACATAACCTTTAATACACCCGGCTGGGAGTTGCCACTATCAACCTATAATATATGAGCTTGACCATTAAAGCGCCCACCCACCAATACGGGTGTGATTATTTCCATTGTGTGTTTTTTCATGTCCTGGTGAATTATGATGCATTTCCTTCAGATTATGTCTCCTCATCTTGTCACCCAATATAAAAGTGTCAATACATCTCTAAAAAACATGGCACCAAAGCTTGTTCCTACTGAGCTGAAAGGCCATTCTAACAAGTCTGCAATGGAGTGGCCATATCGATTGTTCGTTCCCCTCTGGACACTCATGTTTAAACAACGTGTGTGTTGTTTGCTGATCACCCACTCCAACTTCGCCTGACGCCAAAAGAGGATGAAGGGTAAATCACACTTCATGTTGACAGGCAGACAACGTTCATCTGGACAATTCTGGCTGCAGAAGTCGCCTTGGAAGAGAAAGGATTGACGAGGAACGAATGCTTAAAGTTGGTCAATACTTTCAAAAATATTCGTTTAACATTATCATTTTATTTTTAAGGCTTTATAAAAAGCAAAAGGTATATTTAATAATAGAATAGAATATTTTGACAGTTAATAAATTAAACCTACAATATAATATTAACAACAGAGTCATTTCTAATAGGTAATCGATGTTTTCTGAATTTGCAGAAAGGAGACCCTACATTGGTGTCCCGTGGAATAAGTTTCAAGATCATCTAATCTAGTTTGCAGGTGATGGGGAGGTCGGAGTTCAAATCCCGGCCTAGTATACACTAATGTTTGTAATTGTTATTTAATGGTTTCCCACTCTTTCTTCTCAAAAATATGTGAATTTCCTTTGATTTATACTTTTCTTATCCAATTTACACCTTCCTTAACTCTTCAACATTAGTGTAGTTAATTCGTATACCCCATACGGGTAGTAGATGAAGCAATATAAAAAAAGGAGAGATGATATGCCGTTGACCAATATATTTTACAAAATGACACCTGTATCAGGGAAATGATCCCGGGATCTTTGCCATAACACTAACATTAAAACATTCAAAATAATCGTAATACTACCATAAAAATATTCAAAATAATCTCAACATATTATTGTGAAATATTTTAATCGGCACATAGCTTGTACCCAATATTTAAAAACATATTTACTGATAGAAGTGTTCAAACAGTACTTTTAAATATAAAAAAGAAAATCGTATGTGCACTCATTGAACTAGCGGTTTGTCATAGAAGTTTTATATTCTCTCCCTGAGCAAATTCTGGTGCATTTCTTTTATTTTCTGAATCATCGCGTACACTCAATTTAACCGGATCCATCCTTGGTGGCTGCATGGCTTAAGGCGCTTCCCTCGCAGTAGACTAGACTGTCGATGCCGGGGAGATAGGCATTATCTCGATAAGATACGCTAAAGGTGTTTTACCAAAATAATTTTTCAATTTCCCTACATGCAAGTGCAGGTACACTTCCTCTAAATATAACCTTCCTAATCTCTAAACACATTAGCGTAATTAGTATATAAGCGTACAACCCGAAGGGTTAATAAGTTTTGGCGCTAAAAGATGTATCCTGAAATCTAGCAGTCCTAGGTTTATTGGTTAAATAAGCTGCAGCTAATAAGATAGGACAAGTTGAGACTTACACATCTCAGGGATAACTGACTGTACCTTTCTATTTGCTATTGTAATCTGTGGATAGGCCTAAAGGACAGTAATCCAAGTTTCTCTAAATGCAAACCCCACCTAATTACAGTATTATATTTATTAGCACCACGTCTTACTACCCTTTCTGGTTTACGCACTTAAGCTAATGTGTAGTGGTAGGGTGATTGTGAGATAAAATGGAGGACTGGCATTCCTCACATTCCCAAGTGGTGATTAATACACGTCTTGTCAGAGGTGAAGGAAGGGTTTGGCAATCAAATAAATTTGTACCAGAACCAAGGATTGAACCCCGGACTTGCAGCACAGAAGTCTTGACAGCTTACCTCTATATCGCCAGGTCACCAACTAAGTACAGATAAAGGAAGAAGTAGACTAATGTTTAACCTATGCGCACGAGGTTAACAAGGTAACAAAATTGAACTTTGGTGGTCAGATGTTTAGAGACAAAACCATGCGTCAATTATATGAACACTGAATAAGCTTACTATAGCTATATTGTCAAGCCTATTTGTTTATTATATTTTTGTTTTTCAACTAGTGAAAATCGTAAGCATCGTGTATATTTTTTTAATCAATTGCTTGAAATATGGTTTTAATTTGATTCTACACACATACATAAAAATATACACAACTATATAAATATTTCAATTGTTCTAGGTGCCCTCGTTCGACCATGCGAGATCGTAATCATCCTGCCAATGTAAAAAAATGACCTATTCTCACTTCCCAGCTGTTTCTAATGATGACCTCATGCCAGAGCTAATGTACTGCTTCGATGAGCAATATACCTTTTCTTAAGGTGGGCGTGTAGGAAACATGAAATAAGGTCAGTTTTTTTGCATTTTTTTTATCAAAATATTTTAAAAATAAATTTTGGACTATATATTTTTTTCTATAGAAACTGCAAAAAAAATTGCTGTTTTTAACTCTCTTTCCCTACACTCCCACCTTTATTCTATGCCTTGAAGTGTTAAAGATATGTTTCCCAGATCAACAGTGCTATCTAATAAGCTATAACTGAAGTAAACTTCTTGCACTCCGTGAGCATGGGTGATTCTTTTCACATTTCATTCATACGATAAACTGATATTAAATACTAGTTATAATAGAAAGCAAGAAATATATTTCCGGGATCGTTTTATGAGGTTTTATGTGACATATCACACATTCTTTAAAACACTTGAAACTTAAAATTTGAACTTTTTAACTGACCAGAGCTTTTCAGTCATCTCATTTAGAACCCTTATTATAATATTTCAAAATAATCCTGCTTATATTTTCCATTATGAATACATCCATAAAATGTAATTAAGTCCACTACCTTCATAATTTTACCAAACTTTATTTATTAAATCCATGGAAATCATTATTTAATTTGCTACTGTAAAATTAAAATCTTTTCTGCGCTTGCGTTTGTACTTAAATATTTATGAAAATTATTACCTATGATGCTAGCAAATCACGCAGAAGCCTCCATAAGACATACTTTTTTTTATTTCTTAGCACCAAATCTTACTTCCCTTTCGGATTGTGCGCTTATGTACTAATTATGCTAATGTGATAGGGGGTAGGAAGGGGGATTCTTAGGAAATAATCCCGCATTTTTGTGAAGAGAGAGTGATAAACAATTCAGTAAAAACCACCCTCAGTACACACAAACGGGAATCGAACCACCATCCCCATCATAAGTAGTCCAATTTTTTGAGAGAGTGATGCCTGACCGCATTCGACCACCGAAGCGGGTTATTGCAACTTGTTTGACTATAATGGCGACATTATAGTCAATCACACAGTAACATCACCCGTGTGTACAAACTCTGGAGACTACTTGGAACAACTGGATCTCAAATTGGTTCCCATTGCTTGAAGTCATAAACTTCGGTTGGGTTCCAACGGTCTCTTGGGGGGTCAGTGACCATTTAGCTTTTGGCGAGGAATTGAAGAGAGCCACCTACCAAAGCGCTGAGACTCTTTTTAGGCGCCGAGTAATCCCATGTTTTCTTGATAGTTTTTTTTAGCTGTTGATTTTAATATGAAGGTCAAAGTAATAAACACGTCCATAGGGTAATAAAAACTTTACATTTTAAGTTTTATAATTATAAATAAAAAAGATCAATTTCAACGATGTTTCGTGTGAAATGTTGCAGTCCAGAGATAAAAAAAAAAGTTAGAAACAATTAAATAGTTCCTCGTAAAAATAAAATAATATTTAAAATTGCCACAGCAGAATACGTTAATAACACTTTTGATGATCTCAACAGTTCTTGAATGTTTGTCACGAACATAATGAAATTGTATTATAACTTTTCATCTTAATTTAAAAAGAATGTCTTCAAATTCCAGGATGCCCAAGACAAATATTCCATAGTTGTTGAGATAGCTAAAAGTAGACTATCAAATTAAACGCATATACTGGAACCATATTTTATTTATTATGTCCCCAAAAATTGTTTTATTATAAAATGTATAAACATACTAGCATTAAGAGCGTTCTCTTCCCTCCAATCTTAAAGATAACTCTGTGTGTGCGTGCGTGTGCGTGAGTGCGTGTGCGTTTCGGGAAAACTAAACGATATCAATACCAGGAGTAATAGGAGGGGAAAAAAGATAGTAAGAGAGAATAAGAGCACATGAAAGTACAGTAAGAAACGGATATACATGTTCATGGCATGCAAGATACTTAATTTTTTTAAACTTTGTGAAGGTAGTGGAGTTTTTTTATTACTTTTTAAGCACTATTTATTATTAACCATTTGGGTTGTACGCTTATGTACTAATAAAGCTAATGGGCTAGTGTATAGGAAGATAGAATTTATAGGAGGTGTATCCATATTTAAGTAGAGAAAGAGAGAGAGAGTGGGAAATGCTTAGGAACAACACCCTCCTCAGTAAACACGATCGGGATCAAACCACGATCCCCTCATAAACGGCAGTCTAGTCTATTGCGAGAGTAGCACCTTAGATCATGTGGCCACCGAGGCGTTGGTAGTGGAGTTGTAATCTTGATAAATATATTCTGTAATTTTTCACGTCCCCGCTTAAGCTGGGGTGAGAAATTTGTGTGACCAAACAAAATAAATGTTTAGAATAGAAGAGAATAAGTAATTAAAAAATAACTGTAATTAGTGAAAATTCTAAAGTTGACATATCTTCCTTAATTATTCGAAATTCTTTAATTTTAAAATCAATATTGCAATCATTTTTGTATTTCATGAGTTGATTACAACACTATAGAAACATAATTTATGGTAATCCTTGAAAAGGTGGAAAAATTGGTTTTAAAACCCCCATCGTTGGACATGCTGACATACCTTGTGAATGTGGGGAATGCCAGGCCTCCACCGTGGTTCGGATCCCGTGTTAAACTGTAGGTCCTCCATTTCATCTCGCAATCACCTGACCACTACACATTAGCGTTAGTGCGTATAAACCGAACGGGTAGTAAGACGCGGTGCTAATAATGACATGCTGACAAAATGTCAGGGTATATTATCTGGCTTGCCAGCGACAGAGAGGTTAGGTTTTGAAACATAACCGAATATAGGGAGAATAAAAAAAAAGTTTCCCACTCTCCCTTAACGCAAATCCGAGGATATTTCCTATAGAATTTTACCCCTTCCTTATCCTTGCTCCATTAGCATCAATTGATATGAGTCAATCCCGAAGTGGTATTAATACTTGTTAGGGAAAAAAAATTCATAAAAAGCATCCTAACAAAGCAAAACCATTTTTATGAGGCACAACGAGGACATGAGAAATTGCTCTTAAAGAGCCTGAATAAATTAAAGTCATTTTTCTCGCATATTTATCAAATAAATTGGTTTAAAATGAACAAAAACGTAGATAACATAAATTTCAAATGCAAAATTTAAAATAATTATGGTATTAAATACAATGTTGTTGTAATTCCTACATTTTACTGTGTTAACTTTCAAAAAAGTAACTTTAGTGTTTACACATAGCTCGTGTAGTACATAAAGTATAATAATTAGCATTACTCCTCTATATGTCTTAAAGCAGGGTTCACCAACTCACAACCCGCGAGACATAGCTGACCTGTCCACTGGTCTTCAATCCTTGTATATTACAACTCAGCCTTAAGTCGTATACACACACAAAAAAATAACTTTTTAATTTTACAAATAAGATACAATACAATTCTTAGAGCTGGTATTATGACTACCGGATAAATATTGTTATCGGGAGGTTAAAGTTAGCGACCAAATAAAGGTTATCAGCCACGTTAATATTTTACGCGTATTATGAACTGAATTTATCTGCCATATGTAGGATAAATATATTTTTATGCAGACAATGCAAGGTTGGTACTGATTTTACTGGTGCGTGCATGCGTATAAACCCTGCTGCTACCGCTACAACGCTCAACATTTGTTAAATAATGGCGGCTAAACAAGTGCGAGGAAATAGATGGCGTCACGTGGGCGCAGAGGCAAGGTTGTTTTGCAAGTAATAATGTCGGTGTTTGCCAAAATATGGTCAATAGTTTGGTACAGCGTTAACAAAATTACATTTGTTGTACTCACATTTAAATAATTTGTTCGTATCTAACTATAACTCTACAAATAGTTTTTTAAATTTTTAGTGAAATAAATGTTCTTGCTCGATATATAGTTAGAGCCTAGGCATGTGCCTACTAAATATGTGAACCAAGATTTTTACCTAAAAACATATTTTAATAGGCAAAACCTCATGAAAAACAACGCGTCACTATGGCAACACCAATTTTAACTTTCATATCAATGTTATAAGGTTATTAAACCTCCCGATAAAAATATGATGGATAAATACATTTTATCTGGCAGATAAATGCTATCTGGCAGTAATAAGACGCACTTTTAACTTATCGACCAGATACAAATATATATCGCCCAGACTAATATTTATATAAGTCATAAGACCGATCCTTAGAAGGACTTTTTGTGTCAGACAAAAAGTAAAACACAAATAATTATTAGTAGGCGTTTCTATAGGTCTACAATGATACATCCTGTATCAGTGATCACATGGTCACTTTTGCAACTGACTAGATGTATGATTTTAAGATCAGGTGTAGAGTTTCAGTTGGTTGTATTAAGGTTTCATTTTTACTAAATAGTTTCCTACTCTCTCTCCACGCAAATTCGGGTACATTTGCTCTAAATATGATCTTGCTGATCCATAATACATTAATATAGACCTAATTAAATTGCTAAAAGCCCAGACAGGTATTAAGACGTAGTGCACAAGCAACGGTACAATGTGGGTAAAGTGCGGTAAAATTTTAATTCAAATACTGGAATCGGGACTGTTGATACAATTTTAATTTAAGAAAATAAAACCGATGATTGGGCTGTGAAATGAAAGACTTGCTACTCGCCGTAAAATCTCATTAGTGTTTGAAAAAAAAAATTTAACTCTGTTTAGGGTGCGGTGTGTCGTGTCGCATCGCATCGCGTCGTCAACTCAAGTGATAGCCACGCATTCTAGTGGAAGTAATTACACTAAGTACATTATGTATACACGTGGTTGAGTGATATGCGGTGTTGTAGGTTGAGTGTTTGCATCCCCTTAGTTTAGCATCAATTGGCTCCGATGCGTAATTTGAGACAAATGTCGTCATTGAAAAGGAAGCTAAGTTTTGAAAGCTTACACCTGTTTGTCACCCACACCATTTTTTCTAAACTGTTTAAGGATTTAACATACATGTTGGACGACTATTAAGCCTTCTGAATAAATAGTTTGTAGCTTTCAACAAAACCAATTTTTTGGGACGGAGCAGTTATAATATTTGTAGTGTTGTATAAAGTATTTTAATATATGGTTTTTGGAGACTAAATGCTTTATCAGACAGAATTTTAAAAAACATAAAACTAGCCTAGAGTGCTGGTAACAGGGAGGTTGGGATTTGAATCCCAACCAAGTATATCCAGGTTTTCCCCCCAAAATGCATTCATGCTTATCTCCACGCAAATGCGGGTGCATTTCTTCTAAAAACCTTTATTTCTTGAGTATAAATATTCCAATAGGCTAGATGGAGATGAAAAGGGTTTAAAAGACACGTCCTTAAATATGTCATTCTGCTAGAGTGATTGTGTAATAATAGAATTTAAAATACCAACAGGATTTGAACACTGGTCATCAAGCAATACGCGCTGACCGCTCTTCCAAATGAGCTATCTAAGAACTCCTCCTCTCCAAGCGTAGGCCTACCGATGAGCTGAGCCCTTATTTATATTATTGGAAACCAACTTTTTTTAACCATTACATCTTACTACTCGTTTGGGATGTACCCCTATGTACTGACAGCACCGATAGTTTAGAGATTAGGAAGGTTGAATTGAGATGAAGTGTACCCACATTTGTGTGGAGGGGGAATGGAAAACCATTTAGGAAAAACCACCCCCAGTTCACCCGACCGAGATTCGAGCCTCGATCTCCCAGTCTTCGGCAGTCTAGTCTATTGCGAGAGTGGCACCTTATACCATACGGACACCGAAGTGAGTGTAAGCCCACTTTCAACCACCAACAATGATTAAAAGTCACTAAAATTCTGCTTTGTCTAAATTTGTTTTATCTGATTTATTAATTAAAACCCACCTCGGTGGCGTAGTTGGCTAACGCGCTAGTCGTGTTGAGCTCGACTGCTGAGGACGGGGAGATCGAGGTTCGAATCTCGGTTGGGTGAACTGGAGTGGTTTATCATAAAATGGCTTTCCATTCTCTCTCTCCACGCAAATGCGGGTTCACTTCCTCTAATTCAACCTTCTCAATTCCTAATCCATTAGCGTAATTAGTACTTAAAGTATATAACCCATATGGGTAGTAAGACGCGGTGATAAATAATAATAATAAATTAATTAAAGTTTATTTTAAAATCTATCAAGATTTTCCAATAATACTTTCTTTTGGATTACTATAAAAAAATCGTTGCATTAGTGATTAAAAGGACTAAGAATTTAAATGTAATTTAATAGTTTTATTTCCACTATTGTGGCGACATGAGTTTTCAGTTTTCAAATAACGGAAATCCTGTGAAAATCAACCTAAGTATTAGTACCACAACTTGCTACAAGAGCGCATTGTCATATATGGCAATGATTTTAAATACGGATATTCTGGACTCGCCCACAGTAAGAATACTACATTTAAACAAACACGTTCTTACAGGTGACATTCTGGTGGTAAATTTAGGTTAAAATCCCTGTTTGGGTGTCATTTTTTTATGTTTACTCAATCAGTCAATCAGAATGTCATCTTCAAATAAGTGTTTGTTAAAATGGCTCCACTTTTGTACTCTCTGAATCTTACTGCCCACCTGTAATATTCAAACATTTACAAATTATTTTTCTTAGCACCGCTTTTTACTACCCGTTAAGGTTGTAAAGGTTGTAAGCTGATGCACTAATTGCACAAATGAGAAAGGATGAGGACAGTCGAATTTATATTTAGTGTAACTGCATTTGCGTTGAGTGAGAGTGGAAAACCATTTAGGTAAAACACGCTCTGATTGCTAGCAATTATCGTTCATCTGCAGAGGATAATCACAATAAATAACCAAGCGCCCATTAATATAAATATAAGGTTTTTATAATAAACAAGTAATTCCCAATTTATGAAGAAATCTTCTAGAATTAGCGCAAATAGAATTTTAAAAACAAAGAGAGAGAAACCTTCTAGTATTAGTGCATACAGAAGCAAACCTTCCGTGTACATTAATAATGAGCGCAGACACATTTTATTTTTAGTTGTATGTTTACAGACAATACCACAGCTGTTATTGATCAGTAAAGTCAAAATTTCTTCTTGAAAACACCAATGGAGAGGGGAAATTCTACTTTATGATGTAATATGTTGGCAAGAATGCCACTCGAGTGTTTGTAACCATGAATTTCATATGATATGTGAAGACTTTGAGCACTTCTTTAGCACCAGCTAGAACCACTGGAGGGAATGTGGTTTCAGAAGGTCGGTGCAACAGCCCACACGACTCGTGTTGGCATGTACACCTCACGTGGCATGTCCTCCAGAATATTGATCTGTTCATTTGGGGAGTAACGTTTCACTCTCTACAGCTCTAAGTTGCCGATTATTTTTTGTGAACCTATCTTAAGGGTGCTATATGGAAGAGCACTGTGAAGTGTTGCAGGCGTTTATAAATCCCGGATTATTTATGAATTAGTTATATAGTTTTTGTTATGTTTTCACCAAAATAAAAGCCGAACTTTTTGAACATTTAAAAAATAAATTTTAAGTTAAATTGTTTAAAAAAATGTGTGATAACTTATATAAAACCTTATATAACAATCACACATTATATTAACATTTTCTGTTGTGAACCTATCTTCATTTATTAGAGAAAGGCTAGATCTAGGTTTTTAACCATTAGCTTCAATGCCAGAAGTACAAATATTTGCGAAAATCGTCGTAGAACTATTTTAAATGTTAAACTCATAAATTTAAACTTTTAAATTGGTCAGAAACTTGTTGATAATTTTAATTTACGTTGAAAACTAAATTTTAAAATGTTAATTAACTTCTTAAATAATCCAGTATTCCTAAATTTCTGTAATGCCCATCCATGTAGCACTCTTAAGGGTAGACTTGCATCAGTGGGCAGGCAAAATAAAGTCCAGCCTGGTCTAGTCTTGTTCGACGGTGTTGGAGAGGTCAGGGTTCGAATTAAAGGCGGTTGTAATACAAATTTTGTTTCCCATAAAATTGTCTCATACTCACTTTATACAAATGTGAGTACATTTCATGTATGTTATACCTTCCTCATCCTCATCTAATTAGCGTTAGAATGCATACGGTCCGAAGGGGTCATGATACATGGTGTAAATACAATCTTAATGGTACAGCAGGCTGCCGTTCTGGAGCTCTGAGGCTTCAAAACTGATTAAACAACCCTTAATTTTCCGTTCTGTCCCGATAAGAAAATGCCAATTTGTTTGAGGAGAGGTAGGTTCCTCACTATCTATCTTATTTTCTAAACTGAACTATTTCGCGTGAAACGTCGTTGAAAAAGAATTTATTTCACCTTTACATGATTTTTTTAAATTTATGGCCTTACCTTTTATCTTCATTTTAATGCGAGCTATATTTTAAAATAATAAACCTCACCTTAAATAATGCGATATACATTTGGACGTCTGGTATGTGTTTCAGTAGGTGGCCACCTTAAGAGCGTTATAAGTTAAAAACCCTACCCAGTCAGTAGCTTCTCCTCCACCCCCTTAATATCCCATAGTCTTTGAACTAATTTTATTTTAAAACTTTTAGAGTTAAAAAAAGTTTTACGTAATACAAAAGAATTATATCATTGATTTAAAATTTGGTTCCAGGCTAGTTCTTTGGAAATGTCCTCAATATTTCTGTATTAGTTTCAACTTTTATTTAAAAAGGAACCCTCTTAAAATTAATTAATGATAATATCCTGGTTATTTAATAGTCACTTATAAGTAGGCAACGAATTCTTAAGCATCAAAAATGTTTAAAATAGGCAGGCGACTAGGCAAATAAATATGGGATTTAGGCACCAGAAAGGAAAAAAAGCACACAATAGGCAATGTAATATTGATGTTATTATCTACATTTTTATTATCTACAGCCGATTCACATTTTTTTAGCAACAGGTCTTACTACTCGTTCGGGCTAGATGAATATGTTGTACTAATTATGCTAATACATTAGGGAATAAGAAGGTGTAATTTAGAGGAAATGTATCTACACTTGAGTGGAGGAAAAGTAAAAAAATAATTAGTAACAAAGACTTTAGGTACACTGGACCAAGATTTGAATCTCGAACTACCCTTGATCGACTGTCCAATCTACTGCAAGAATAACGTTTTAGCTCACCAGACCACTGAAGCGGGTTACATGCTGTTAACAACTAGATAAGTTTCTAGAGTTGCAGTAGTGAAGTGGGTTATATTTTCAGACATAATTCTTTCTATAATATCAAAGGCCGAGTTCTACTTCACAAGATGTTAAGGGACAAGATTTAAAATTTGCCATTTCACAAGAAGTTTTAACTTTTCTCCTGCAACGACATGCCGTTTCCTCCTAAGATGTTTGCCAATTCTTTCATTGTCCTCCAACCAATTTACGTTCATTGAAGCTATTCAACAAGTATCAATTTTCAAACCTACTCTAAACAAGTATGCCACAAATTGAAATTTCTAAGAAACTGGACTCTCTTTCAACAGAGAATCCACACCATATTAAAAAGAGAGGCCAAAGCCAAAATAGGCATGTTAAGGCACCTATTCATAAAAGACAAAAACCAACGGAATAGGCAATCATGGGTATTATAAAATTAATATATTGTACTCGTAATAGCATTAAATGAATATGTATCTACACTGCCTATGTTTTACGATCAAGGGAAAGACAAGGAATATGGGCAAAATCCAGTCCCTACTTAATATAAGGAATATTTTAAACCAAAAGTTTTTTAACTAAAATTTAAAATTCTTCTAAATATTGCATTGTCTCCATAATCTTTGCGTGATTTTGTGTCAACAATATTAGTTTGACTTTTTTATGAACAACTAATACTTTCAAGGATTTATTTTTTATGGTGACCTGGCGGTCTAGGGGTAAGGTGTCAGACTTCTGTGCTGGCGACCGGGGTTCAATCCTCGGTCCGGGCACAGATTTATCTGATTGCCAAACCCTTCCTTCACCTCTGATAAGACATCTTGTAAATGTGGGGAATGCCAGGCCTCCACCGTGGTTCGGATTCCAAGTTAAACTGTAGGTCCTACATTTCATCTCACAATCACCCTACCATTATACATTAGCGTAAGTGCGTATAACCCGAACGGCTAGTAAGACGTGGTGCTAATAATAATAATAATAATCTATTTTATATTGATTTTTCTTTGTTAGTAGATTTATGTAAAAAAAAATCTCTTCAAGTTAGGAATTGGTTTAGTAGAAAATTGAGTCAGTGGACTATGCTTTTTTTCGGTTTAAATATTCTTCCCTTAAACATGAATCTCTCAAATAATAATACTGACGAAAATGGATCTCTTAGAGAGAAATCAATTAATTATTTTGTCACATACAAATGGAGTTTTCTACAATCTTCACTTGACAACAAAAAAACTTGGAATCAGTTTCATATTGTTTGTATTCTAAAATATCGTTTTTCAATTTTTGTTGTATATTTATAAATATAATAAGAGGCCTTCAATGGTCCCAACCTTAGTTATCTAAGTAGAAAACAGACAAACGAACCATGATGCAACGCCTGGTTTGAGCTCTATTACTTTATTATTATTATTATTAGCACCGCGTCTTACTACCCGTTCGGGTTGTACGCACTTACGCTAATTTGCAATGGTAGGGTGATTGTGAGATGAAATGAAGGACCTACAGTTTAACGTGGAATCCGAACCACGGGGGAGACCTGGCATTCCTCACATTCACAAGAAGTCTTGTCAGAGGTGAAGGGAGGGTTTGGTAATCATACTCTATTACTTAAGTTAGTTGTTGTCCGTGGGGTGATATGGCCTCAAACATTAAAACTTCAATAATTATTGTTGTCTCCTATATAACGCAATATAAATATTGGTCCCAAATAATTTTTACCTTAGAGCAATGGTTTGTTCAACAGAAAACAGATGGCTTCGTAGCCAAAACAGGAGAATATTACAAAACTATTTAAAGCTCGTTTGTATACTCCATTTAGCCTTTATTTGACGCAATATGCAATGGTCCTATCTTTTAAGCCGCAACGTAGTGTAAACATGAAAGGAAAGCTTGCTACCCTTTAGAAAAAACTGATTTTAATGTACATCCCTAAGTGCATACAAGTGAGGGTTTTTTTCCCTTGGGAAACCAGTGGTTCCTTCTTGATTAAAAATGTTTGTTCTAAATTTAACATTTCTGTAGGAACCTTCTCTGATATTCCCATCGCTCTATAAAAATTACAGGCGACCTGGCAATCTAGGGGTAAGGTGCTGGGCCTCTGTACTGGGGGTCTGGGGTTCAATCCTCGGTCCCTTCACCTCTGACAGGACGTGTATTAATCACAACTTGTGAATGTGTGGAATGCCACGCCTCCATCGTGGTTCGGATTCCACGTTAAGCTGTTGGTCCTCCATTTCATCTCGCAATCACTCTACCATTACACATTAGCGTAAGAGCGCTTACGATTACACAAACGGTTGGTAAGACATGGTGCTAATAATAAGAATAATATAAAATTACAGCTATTTAAATTAAAGCCATATTGGTTTATTCGTAAAATTTCAACAAACCTCAATAAATATATTACAATTATTTTCATAGCAATAAAAAGGTTAAGGGAGGTTTTTAACAATGTTTATCTTAGAATAAATGTATTTACTCATGAGTATAAACGCTTCCACTGACAAAATTAACTAAAGAACATCCAAAAATCGCTTGTACACCCTTAGATATATTCAATCGCCTAGCATTAAACAATTAGATATTTAGCCTCTTGACTTTGGCTTTTTGAACCACCAGTATTACTATTTAATTTCACCTCACAATACTTTGATGCACAAGTTTAGGTGAGCCCTACTCGTTCTTCTATCTGCACGTAGTAGTATGATTCGACCAACACTTCTGATGAATATAGGTAAAAAGCTTAGCTCGCTCCTATCACGCTTTGATTTAACCCTCGAGTAAACGAGATGTAAACTTTCTCAGATTCTCCAACACTAAGTACAGGTTAGAGACACCTAGATGTCCCACATAACATTCATAATGAATACTTTCATGAAGAGGACTGTGCATGTATCAAGTATGAAAAGGATGTGTTTAATTTTAAATAATGAACACGATCATCTACACCAAACCCGTAGTGGCGTACAAATGGAAAAAGGCGTCAGCTTTGTTTAGTCTGGTTCACCAGTGATGGATAGCTCGGCTTTCGAATACCAGCTGGGTGTACTGAAGTGTTTTACTAAATGGCTTCTTAGATTAGATAGGTAATTGGATGACTACTAATGGAAAACAGTAATGTCACTTTCTTGTTTTCGTGTGGTCACTATTCCTGTAGCTATAATACAAGTTTCGCAAACTGTTTCATTGTGGTTGCCAGTAGCTCCTTACCCCAGCACACCACCTTCTGGAATAAATGAAATGGAGAATATCTGGCAAAAGTTAACCGAGAAAAATCTAAGATAAATATTTTCTAAATAAGACCCGCAGCTCCCTCCGAGGTGATATTGGGTGTACTCTCCTTTCTATCGTCCACTTACCTAGTCCATTAGTGCATTTGTGTTGATAGCCCTGATGGGAAGTAAGACGTACTAACACACAACCAGATACTAGTTTATCTTAAAAACAAAATGTAGCATTATAAAATTAGGTAACCTTCCATTGAACAATAAGATTTCTACCATGTCCTACAATGCGTCCAGGCTATATGATTTTTTTAATCACCAAGTCTTACTACCCATTCAGGTTGTAAGCATATGCACTAATTAAGCTAATGGGTTTGTGATGAGGGAGGTTGAATTTTAAGGTCACTGAAGCTTGCTATACGAATTTTAATTGCGCTAATGGAGTAGGGACATAACAGGTAGACTTTAGATTAACTGTATCCGTATTTGCATGAACAAAAACACTCTTAGTATACCTAGCCGGAATTCAAACTCCAGCTAACCTGCCACTAGTAATTCATACTAGACGAGCTTGACTTTCAGTCTAAGCACCCACCGATGCAGATAAATAACGAGAGTATCAACGATAAGTAACTCATGTTTAAAAAATATTTAAATAAAAACGTAGTTTTGTATTGAATAGCCATTTGCAGCTGTGTGTGGTTTTAAACTATTTCACGATGAGCTGTTATAACCATGGAGCTATTATATATATGGAGAGGACATCCCTATGCTGTAGCGTTGCGAGAAAGTGAAACCAGCCACGCCCCCCTCAAAGAGACTGACTGACCGAGCCGCTGTATGTCATAGAAGGCAATCGGCCCCCAATTTAAAATTGGAAGCATAGGGGAAAAAATTTAATTAGATTAAATTAGAATACGACCCAAATGAGAGCTTTTAGATGCTTTAAGTAAGTAGGGTGTAAATTTTTAATAAATTTGCGTTATTTTATGTAAAAAAACATAAAAGATTGCTTTGTGTTTCGGATAACAAGCGTCTGAAAACGCAAATTAGCCGAAAAGCTAGATTGGTGATGCTAATATTAATAAATTAGCTTAGATTTACAGTATGGTCAAAAATGTATATATAATCAATATGAGTATTGTAGGTGTTTTTTTCTAACACATGTAAACTCTGATGTAACTTACTTACCTAACTTTAATAAATTGTGAGAATAGTAGGTTTAACTGTTATGCACAGAATAATTCGGTTTGAGAGGGGGAAAATTGTAAAATTGTATTTTATTTCTCGGTTTATTAAACAAATCGAAAATATAATATATAGGTTATATAACGTATAAGTCTATAATATAATAATGATTATTTGATAGGAAATGCAAGCAGCCACGCGCTGCCCGGGATGATTCATACCCCCTCACTTCAACATTCCCCTAGTCAAGGTCGGCTTCAGTTGCACGTCAAGATAGCCCCTCCATATATATATATTTATATATATATATATATATAATAGCTCCATGGTTATAACACGTCTAGTTCTATAGTTCTTCTCGAAAACCGCTTCGAGCACAGTTTTCTGGCGTTCGATCGATCACGACACGGCATAGAAAATGTAAAAGCTCAGAAGAAACTTTACCTCCAACATCCTATGACCAATCTTCCTATGACAGAGAAAGAGGAAAACAGAGAGGAGATTCAATAAAGCTCGACAAATTAGTGTGTTTGCGTTTTCGAGCAAAGTTTTTAAATTTTAAATTCTATACAAATATTTGGTAGGTTTCGAGGTTCTGGGCAACAATGGCATGTCCGATAAATAATAACGATACATTCATTATTTGTGAACAAATTAAACGAATAGGTCACATAGTTTGTATGGAGAATGGAATTTAACCGATAGTTATTAACTTCAACATGCTGGTGGTTTTATTATTTTATAGAGAAGTTAATTAGGTGAACAATTAATGGATTGTAATGGGATAGTATTATTAGTGCATAGAATAGTAGTTGAAATGAACAATGACTGGTTCGTACAATTTTCCTGTAAGCATTTCAAATCATTAAATCAAAGGGTAAGAAACTGTGTTCGTTAAATAAGATATAAAATATGTTTTTACTTTCTCTCGATGCCTCGGGAAGTAAGTATTGTGATCGTCATGAAATTCGAACTCAAGATTTTGATAAATGTTCACGTTTCACGATCCCCAATGAAACCAAAAAAGTTGTTTTTTGCGATGCCATCTGTCTGTACTTCAGGCTAGAGCCTAAACTATTTTTTGGGCTATAACTTGGTATCTGGGGTGTTCATAATTTTACCCTGGAGGAATTTTTGGAATTAGATGTCTAACCCTAAATTTAGGATAGTTTACTGGAGGGCAAAGAGAGAAAAGTCTATTTTCTTGAAATTCACTCTAACGATTATGTTTAAATGTTATATCTATACATTATAAACAAGATGGCAATTCTTGTCTTCTCGTTAAAATTACTTTGAGGGTACTTTACATGAGGAGATTTTCCAATTTCCATAATTTCTACGCAACTATTTGAGATACGAAATATTTCATCATTGTTAAGTTGTAGTACTATTCAAGATAAAAATCTTTTATTTTAAAAATATTTTATAAAACCAATAATTTCTGAACTATAATCAAATATATATACTTTTTAATTCAGGTCTTAGAAAATGAATTTGATTCTCATGCTATTCAGTGGGCAATTTTTTTGTAACAGTGTTCCTGGTTCCTAACGCCATAGAGTAAATAAGTAACAGAGTATATTATTCCATTTGCGATATTTAGTGTAGTGTTTCTACAACAATGTATAAACCTTTTATTTCGTTAACTAATCTTATTAGTTTTTAGTAAATGTATGTTTTAAGATAAAAGTGAGAGAAAATCTGTGCGGTGTGGCGTATATTTTATTTTTAAATTAAGTATAAACATGTATGGTCTACAGCACGACAAAAGTGTCACTTATGCATTTAGCTACTAAGCACTGTAGTCGATATGTGGGTGTGAGAAAAGAACTAGATAGAATTGCTCCTTTTGCTTGATAGGATTTAATTTGATAATCTTTCGAGTGTTAACGTCATTGGTGTAAATTACTCTCAGTGCAAACTGTTTGAATTGGGACATATCAATTGCATTTGTTCGAATTAAATAGTTAAAAATGTTTAGAAAAATAAGTATATTTTTCCTTCTGAAACGTTTTCTCAAATATCTACATTTAACATAAATAACTATTCACACGATGTGTTTCATTGTAGTTTTTTTAATCAAAAAATACCGGTATGAAATGTATACGTTTATGTTTTATTGAAAATACAATTTTGATTTTATATAAACTATTAAAGACTACAATTCGATTAAGTTGTTATGTAGTTTAATATGTTTTTTATTCATATTAAAATGTTTTGCCTGCTTACATAGCAATATCTTCATAGTAGCATCTGATTTCTTAATACGAAATGTTTGAGGCGTACTTCAGATGCTACTAAATAAATTATATTCACATTTTAATTATGTATTACCAACATCAAATCCAATATCATTGGCAATATTTAAAATTAATACACCAAAATATATATATATATATATATATATATAGCCTATACTGTATTATATATTCAGAATTGTACCTATAAAGCCTATAAAGAACCTTTTTTGTTGGGTTTAGAAACAAAATATTGCAAATTCATTAGTAGTGTTTTATTATTAACTAGAATTTTTTTTCTGAATTACATTCCATGGTATTTAAATAATATTTATTATAAATTAATTTTTCCAAAATGCTCGCTATGAAAATTATATATTTTTTGTATTATTTAAGAAAATATTTACATCAACATCAATGGAGAATAAAACCACCACTTTAATTAAAAGCTCTCCTCAGTTAAAACAACAAAATAATCTCTAACCACCAAAATCAGTTGAAAGGCCGATTTATCTGGGTGCAAATTAGTATTCTTAAAAGTGTTCCAGAAACTAGCGTAAGAGTTTAAATACTCCCAACTACCTCAAACGTCACTTATCATCCTAATGCCCCCTTTTCACCCATTATATCAACTGCCATTATGCTACCACCAAACTCGTAGCAAGGTGGAGCATACGGCTAAGGGGAGTGAATTAGCCAATTAATTTGCTGAAGCGCTACGGTTAAGTTTGGTTAGTTAGTACCCCAAGCTCGACACCGCAGACTTGAGGGCTGGCTCACAAGGGCGAAAGTTTGTCGCGGTATTTATGTTATTCATTTTTACATAGCCATTCTATTCCATAGATAAATTCACCGAGATGGCATGCGATTTTTTTTTTATCGAGGTGACCAAATTTGTCTTTGTCTTATTAATATTGTGGAAACGAAAGTGCTCCCAAAGTATATAGACTGGACTCTGGAGCTATGGAATGTGTCTAGTAAGCATGATGAAGGTAAAATAAAGAAAATTAAGGTTTAGGGTGACATTTTCAATAATTTTGAGGATATGCAGGAAATTAAAAAAAACTGATTGCAGTGTTATTTACCTTATGTTGTGTAAACGTGAATTTTAACTTGATTTCCTGCTGTAGTAATGGAGACAAGTGTAATACGTGTGACCACAGACACAAACAATAACGACCAATAATGGTCGTCTATGTGGACCTAGCCTGAAATCGCTGAATCCATAGGCTTAGGGCCGTATTCAATTGCCTTTCCCTCGACAATGTAGTCCAGGCTTAGGCAAATTTTGGGGTTGAAGGGCCTCAGTGAGAATGTAACTATAAGAAAAGGCCACCCAGCAAAATACGATTTCCTGATAGACGCAATTAAAAAAAAACCATAATATATTACATAAACAACATAAAAAAGGAAGACGATAAATTTTAAAAAAAAAGTTATTCTCCATCAGAGCTTAGTTGGATGAATGCCACTTTCTTTAATAGCAGGTGTAAATTTACTACTCGATATTATTAAACCTACTATTAAATGTTCATATGTGTTTTCTATGGATATTTTATGTTTTTAATAAGAATATTTTTTCTTAGTTTTTGATATTTTTGGCAATATTTTTTTTCATATAAACATAATTAAAACTTATATGTTGCCAGAAAAAACAATAAAATATGACAGGCCATATGCAGCCCTAAGGCCGTAATTTGCTCAAGATTACGGTGACTGAAGAGCTCAAGTAGGCGCCATTGTATTAGTCGTTCACTGGCAGAAAATATTAATTCCAAGCAATTACCAAGGGAGCAAGAGACCATCAAAATCTAAGGATATGGTTTCAATCTATTTATTATAATCAGGGTCTGGAAGTTGATTAAATTGCATCTTTTGTCTGTGAAGTTGATCAGAATGGTAACTTGTATGTATGTATATACATTTTATGACGCCCTGATATTAAAAACATTACTTTTACTACGATTTTTTTTATATATTTGAAGGATTTTACAGTTTATGCCATTTTGTGGCATATTTTATCTTTACTCTTATAGTGCATTTTCTGTCATTTTTAGAATCATTAAGAGACCAACCTGACATGAAACAATGTTTTCTGATGGTAAAAGTGATTCTTAAGAAGACAATGAAGATGACATATAACCAGGTGATATTCCACACTTCCAAGTATGTTCCACTATCATCCGTGGTTGAATAGTGCAGCTTCTCCAGGTACAAAAATCTATTGGCCGATATTCGTGATCGTTCACACTTGAGAATCTGAAGATGTTCTTCGCTGTACATTGAAATGCAGATTGAGTTAAATTTAAGATGCAATTCACTTCTCTTTCATGTACATAACTGTTCTGCATATTTTACTATTTATAATAAAGAAATTGATCATACAATTTACTCTCCTCCCTTTACAGAATTTCCAAGCCATTGCCATAAACGGGCAAGAACAACAAACTGATTTGAAACCTATTATTTGATTATTCAAGAGCATCTTTTTTATTTTTTGAGAATATAAAAGGAGAGTTATTAAATGAACCTATTTGGTTTTTAAGGGCAGTTTTTTTAAATTTTAAGAACATGAGTACACAATTTTTTAGTGTACCTTTTTGTTTTTTAAGGACATAGACTTCCGGGCCGTGATTATAATAATTAATTTTAACAACTACTTAGGTTTTAATATATAGCTTGTTAAAATTTAACATGTTGAATATTTACAAAAGCTATCTTATTTAAATTCTACATTAGTAATTGTAATTAAAATGTTATATTTTAAATATTCTAACTTACCACATGTCACTACTTTAAGACTTGATTATTTTTAAAGCCAGTTTATATTATTATTATTATTAGCACTGCGTCTTACTACCCGTTCGGGTTATATGCACTTACGCTAATGTGTAATGGTAGGGTGATTGTGAGATGAGATGGAGGACCTACAGTTTAGCGTGGAATCCGAACCACGGTGGAGACCTGGCATTCCTCACATTCACAAGATGTCTTGTCAGAGGTGAAGGGCCAGTTTATAGAAAAACAAACTAAGTGAAAACATTTCCTTCATTCTCAATTATAGAAGGACCAGGATTCTATCAAAGTGACAATTAAAAATATACTCTTTATTTATAGGTTCGTCTTGTTACTTTTATGTTAGCATCGCGTCTTACTATCAGTTCGGGTTATACGCTTATGTACTAATTACACTAATGGTTTTAGGGATGAGGAAGGCTATATTTAGAGGAACTGTACCTGTATTTGTGTGGGAAAGATTTTTTTTAAATAACGCTAAGTACTCCCGATCGAGATTCAAACCTCGATCTCCCCTTCATTGTCAGTCTAGTCTACTGTGAGAGTAGTGCCTTAGACCATGTGGCCACCAAAGTTGGTGTATTGTTACCTCAATTATTATTTTTGCACTGCGTCTTACTACCCTTCTGGTTTATCCGCATTCGAGTACAGTAACGGGGGGAGGAAGGTATAATTTTAGAGAAAGTGTATTCGCATTTGTGTGGAGGTATCAAGGGAAACCATTTAAGAAAAAAGTCCCACTACGCAAAGTTGGGATTCAAACCCGATTACACCGTCACCGGCAAACTATAAAAGACGAACCTGACGCCTTTGTCCACGTTATCATCAATCAAGGTACACAGAGTATGTTGTTATTCATGGAGCAACGATTGCGTGTTTAATGTAAAAGTACTTCCTAGTTAGAAAAAATAAATTGCAGTGTTTGACCTTGGAAGTGTATTGCAGTGACAATTGGCTTGTTCCTTTTGCTCTCGCTTATAATTTTTTTTAATGTATTTTAGTAGCCGTTAGGTATATACATATACATTATAGACACAAGAATGACGCATTATACCGAGAGACCACCAATGCGGGACTGTTAAAACTAGCAGTGGTAGAAGACCTAAGTTACTTAACGGGCTCTTTCTTGCTGGAACAAACAAGCGTAATATCATACGATTTACAAACTGGTTTATTAATTCTTCAGGACACATCCGTCTAGGTGGTCGTATATCCTAATACGTCACTCCCGTGTAAGACTGGAATGCTGGTGACCGGGAGAATGGAGTCCAATTCCCGAGAGTATGTGTTTGGTTTTCCTAAATGGTTTTTCAATCTCCCTCCATGCCAATGTGGGTACATCTCAAAAATTATTCCTTCATGCCAACTTCGGTGAACGCATGATCTAAGGCATCACACTCGCAAAAGACTAGAATGCCACTGACGGAGAGATTGGGGTTATATCCCAGTCAGGTATACATAGGGTGGTTTCCCCTAAACGGTTTTCCACTCTCCCTTGACGTAAATACATGTACAATTCTTTTAAATTCAACCTTACTCATTACTAACACATTAGAGTGATTAGTATGAAGGCGTTTCCAAAATGGATTTCTCTTTCCCTCCACGCAAATTCGGGTACACTTAATCTGAATATAATCTTCCTAATCCATCAAATCATTGGGGCTACTAGTATACCTGAACGGGTAATTAGACACGGTGCAATATATATATACCATTATAATCTTTCTTTCACATGCGTAATTATTACTGTAAACATATACGCAAATCCTAAGTGGGCACTATGTATGATATAATGAAAATTAAAAACTAAAATCATGGGTATGATTAGAAAAAATACGGAAATAGAATTTGATCATAAGAATACAACAACTATGTTCTAATACCTAGAGCATTTAAAACATAATACGCAAGTTATCCCTCCGTTTCCAACCTAGTTCATCCTTCCCCGGTCCATGCTGAGTAAATGAGTCCATGTTAGTGTACGACCAAACTGGGCAAGAGAGCGACTAAAAAATAAAATGGAACACATTGGTTGTAATGAGGATGTGGCCAGACTGGAGCGCGCGAGCGACCCAAGCGACGCGCTTTAAAGATAAAACTGATTCTAGCGCGCGCTCAAACCGGAACAGTCTAGTTTACAGGCGCTGGACTGTATAGTGGTCCTATGCGTGCTAGGAAAACTTGTTCGCCAGTTCGGCCACGCAGTCGCTAAGTCGCTCGCGTGCTTGTCAGTCTGGCCGAACCCTTAACGTCAGATAATTCAAAGAGGGAATACAGTGAGGCCTTTCTTAATGTACAAAGTCATCTTCAGTGAACCCGGCCTAGATTAGAACCCCAGCCTCCTTGCCAAAGGTTATCAGATGCAATAAGAGTATAATGGCTTAGATAACTTGATTACTGGTGCAGGTAGTAATTTAACTTTAAATGTCACACTTCTGTGTGGAGTTTTATTTCGCATTACCTCGTTCCTTACTTGAGCGTACATACCGTGAGGGTTTCGCCAATACAAGCTATTATTTTTAATACTTTTAATTCGAACTATTTAAAGTGCACTTTCTGAACTGGCTGATTATATCAGTACAATACTTACAAAACTAGTTCTAGAACAGACACAACACCCAGTTCCATGAGATAGGGTGTAATGAGGTGGACAAGATATAACTCGCTCAAGATAGGAATAGGTGGCGTACTTCAATAAGTGCGGCAATGAGAGTTCCCAATGCCACAGAGCAGAGTCTATCAACCTGGGTTCCGCAAAACAAATTAAGATTTTTAAGTTATAATTATGTTATTATCTGAATTTTAACATCACATACTCCCCGGTCCTGGCACAGATTTATCTGATTGCCAGACCCTTCCTTCATCTCTAATATTAATATTAATAATATTTAGCACCACGTCTTACTACCCGTTCGGGTTATACGCTTTAGTACTAATTACGCTAATGGATTAGGAATTGGGAAGGTTGAATTAGGGGGAGTGAACCCGCACTTGCGTGGAGGGAGAGTGAAAAACCATTTAGTAAATACCACCCCCAATTCGCCCGAGCGAGATTCGAACCTCGATCTCCCCGTCCTCAGCAGTAGAGCTCAACACGACAAGCGCGTTAGCCAACTACGCCACCGAGGCGGGTTTCACCTCTAACAAGACGTGCATTAATCACAACTTGTGAATGTGGGGAATGCCAGGCCTCCACCATGGTTCGGATTCCATGTTAAACCGTAGGTCCTCCGTTTCATCTCGCAATCACTCTAACATTACACATTAGCGTGAGTATAACCCGAACGGGTAGTAAGACGCGGTGCTAATAATAATATCACATTCAATATTCACAATTTGCTTAAAAGGTTTTATTTTTCCATAACTGTCTGACTAAACATATTTTTTCTTTTATTAATATGAAAAGGGTTACATAGAATACTAGAAATGCATGCTTAGGTTTTTACGTTCCCCTAGTATGGCGGGGGTGCTGATTTTATTGGGATGTCATGGGCTTTCATAAACCTAATCCCCCCCGGCAAGACTTTGTAAACTTATTGCTAGGGATTTATTGAAATAAGGAACGACAGTTTTATACTTTGCAAAGATAGACAGTATTATTTTAATCTTTTTATGAAAACCTTAAGGGGTTGTTCTCGTTAGCCCATGGCCCTAAAAAAGTACGCGATTAAATTTGAGGAATAATGAATGAGTTGGTGGTTGGCAAGTAACTATATTTTCCCCGCGTGTTAATGGCCGCCAGAACATCCGCAATCAACTAAACTAATGGGGTAGGGCTATGGTAGATAAACTCTAGTGGAAATATACCACGCACTTGCGTGGCGGGAGATTAAGAAACTATCTGGTAAAGGGGGGGAGGAAGTCGTATCCCGACTTCCCCGTCACCGAACAAAAGAGTAGACGAGGTTGACTGATGTTTAGTTTGCTTGCCATCAATGCGGATTTCAAATAAAATAGACCCACTTCGATGGCCGAAGTGTCTAGGCATCACTCTCGCAATAGACTGGACTGCCGATGACGGGGATATTGGGGTTCAAATCTAGGGTTGGATGTGCTGATGGTGGTTTTTCCTTAATATTTTTCCACTCACCCTTGATGCAAATGCAGATAAACTTCCTCTAAATGCAACCTTCCTCATCCCTAAAACATTAGGTTAATTAGTTTATGTGCGTAGGTTCGAACAGGCAGTAAGACGCAGTGCTAAAACGTATACACACACACACATACATACAATAATACCCCGTTATGTCCGGTGAGTGGACTATAAATAGGTCAAATTAGGTTCCAAGCAAATGGTTCATTTACAGACAAAATAGAACAAGAACCATGACAAAGGAGAGAATAACAAAACATCACCAAAGTATTTGTGGTATCGATTGTATGAACCAATCTCAATTGAAGCTATGGATTAGCGGCTCGTTGCTGCATCAAGTAATTTCCGGTAGCCATGGGAAACACCCCACCCTCGGATAGTCATGAATCGTCACCAGGGACGGAAATCCGTGATATCAAAGGACAAAAAAAACCTATACTGCTTTAGTGTAAAACGATAATTTATATTTACCAAATATGTGTGTGTGCCTCTCTGTGTTTCTTTGCATGTTTCTCCACGTCTCTGTGTTTCTCTCTCTCCGTGTGTCTCTCTACGTACGTGTGTAAGTATACGTTTGTTTGATTCTCCACATCTGTATGTCTCTGCTTCTATCCGCATCTGTGAGTGTCTCCTATTTTGTCAAATCTTAGGCTTGCTCATAAATTTAGCCTATGATAATTTGATTTATTTTGACCAGAAAAAGTTTTGCTATAAAAACTGCAAAGAAACTGACCTTTTCTCGTGTCCCCTACATCCCCACAGTAAAAAAGGGCCATTAAAAAAATACAAACACAATATTTGCAGTCAAAATTTAATAGATGTGACTGTTTTATTAGTGTTATTTTATATATAAATCGTATGTATATATATATATATATATATATATATATATATATCTATATATATATATATATATATCAAAAGTGACATCTTCAGATCACATGGGTTGACGAATAAATTGGTAAAAGTAAATCTAGTGACTTTCCTAGCTATCAAATAAGGCTATTCTTAGGAAAATTGAACTATAAAACTGTTTTACCTCCTGATGCTCCCACAATATTAGCAGGCGAAGAAAGTCCAATAATTTGGAACCAGACTAAAGGACCGCCTAGCCCAATAAAGATCCATTAACTATAGTCAATTCACCATTGGAGTGGTGGTAAATGACAGCTAGCAAAAGTTACCAAATCTACTCTCATGTATCCATTCACCAAACCATATAGTCCGCAAGACCATAAAAATGTTGCGTTTCTGTCACTTATGCCAGTCAAAACTTTCACATCAAACCATTTGTTTTATAATTATGTTTTTCTTTTAACCTTTTAAAATTTTTGTTAAGCTGTCAGTTACCACAACTCCCATGGAAATTAACTCTAGAGTGCTCTTGTGACGAAATATTTATCCTAGAACCTTTAATTTCAAAACAATATCTTAAATTAATTTCAATTTTTATATAAAAATATACTATTATAATACTAAGCCAACGTTTGGCAACACGCGTTTATTTGAACTAATTTCTTTTCTGAGGATCTTTGGGTAAACGCATGCCAAAATGTAAACAAAGATATTAATTATGATAATTTTATTTTGCACATGAATGTGAACAACTACTTTTTACCGTTCATTTTGACCGTAATTATAGTATAGTCTTTAAGAGTCAACCTATCTCTCAATATACAAATGACCAACAGCTCATTTCTATTGGGGGATGATGAGCTGATCTCCGAATCTCGACTTTTAATAATCTAACAGACATTAAAGTTCCTTGGCTGATCTTATTTTGCGAATCGCTACTTTTAATTTAAAAGGACTTTACCGTTCCATAAAAATGTAATAGATATGGTTTTACTTAAGTCAACAGGATGATTATCACAAACAGTATTGCTGAAACATTCGCTGTGTATCATTTACAAGTAGTGTTCGATGATTAAGTTTCCTTGGCTTAGTTTATTAACATGCCATATACTTTTATAAACCAGCTATGCATTAAAAGCTACCAAAGTCCTTCTTCCTAATTAGCAACGTATCTTAGACATTTAGGTATCTGTACCAACCCCGTAACAGCTTTTTAAACTAGTAAGACGCTAATAAGAAAAACTTTTCGAAAAACGCAATGAAAAAAAATAGGTTTCAGTCATGAATGAGGTGGTGCACAATTTCTTTACCCTCCAGATTGTTTCCAATAGCGGTGGAACCAGGGTGGTGGGGGGGGATGCAGGGGTAAGTTGTTCAATACAACTCCCCTTTCCCCCACCATCCTAAGCTCCAGATTTATTTCACTATACGATTAAAAACGAATTCCAAACAGCTTCTAGAGAAAGTGTGTTAAACTAGATTGACCACATGGGCTTTCAGAACCCCTTTGACTCGGAGGAGGGAGGGCAAACCCTTCAAAATCCCTTATTTTGTTAGTTTCCACCCTCTCCTCGTACACGAATAAAATCCCCGTCATCAATTGTTTCTGAAATGCTGACCTTCCAGTTTCTTTTGTAATGCATTAAACAAATGGAAGTAACTCAGAGACAGGTCAGCACTAAAGGTAGGATGGTCAAGGTGTTTCCAGGTCGGAGATATAGGGAGGATGGTTAAGGCATTTTAAACAAAATTCAATAATCTGGGTTTGTGTCAATCAAACAGTGAGTGGGCGGTCGTCTTCATCGAGCAGAGTGACACCTGTGCTGAGCGATGGGTAGTAGATTTAAATCTATTCAATGTCACTTAATAACAAGCAGAGTTAACGGTTACTCCATCTTCCAAGAATGCTCGATATATTTGACCAGTTCCATAGTCTTAGTACTCCTCAAAGGCAGTGCTACACTAAAGACAGGAATTACAAGAACGCTTGAACTATTGGGCCAGTTTCAGTATAGCGCCGCACTCAAGGCGTACTAAGTCTGAATCTGAATATAAAATTGGCCTTTTGTCTTATCAAGCGATGGGCACGCCTCGAAGTGCGAGCAGTCAGTAAACGTGGTCGATCCACATGTGCTGGAAGTGCCATTACGGCAATCGGAAGGAGTAGGGTAAATATGTGGTGAACTTTAAAATTTATCTATCTCAGTTTTGGAAATAAATTAATGTCCATTCTTAAGACCCAAGAAAATTGCTTATTGAAAACTCCTTGTTTTTTTGTTATATTATAAGAAGATAGTTATTGTTATGTTGATTTATTATGATTATTATTTTGTTATTAGCATTGTAAAGTATTTCAAACCTATTGTGAGATATATGTAAATAATACTTGGATCTCCATTTTTTATATTTTTATTTGATTTTTCTTGCCACAAATGCATAAATAAATAAAATGTAAATATAAGGTAAGACAAAATAGACCAAACTTTCTCGTACTGTGTATTATAGCCTGAAAACCAACTTTTAACAATAAGTTTTCACTATACTTACATAATATAAAAAATTAGTTTCTTGCTAATCAAAATAAGCACTATGCATATAAAAATTATTTTTATTTCTAAAAATAAACATATATTCTCATTTAACGAGAAAAACTATTTTCATATACCCATTCTGAACAAAATCTTAAAAGCTAGTTTCGAAAATTTCTTTCAGTCGTTAAATAAGCTTAGATTAATTTATTTTATAAAAATCAACTCATAATGTTATTAATCATTTAAAATAGTTGTAAAATATCAATTCCAAACAAATTAGCTAAAAGTATTTTTTAATTCAAATTTTTCAAAAATCAATCATCAGTAAATTACTATTAAATTACTTTTCTTTGGAAAAATAGATATATAAAGTTATTTATGATTTAAGGAACTTTACAAATACCCATTTTGAAACAAATCATTACAGCAGTTCTTAAAATATTCTAACAAAAAAAAAGGCAGTCATTATTAATCTACCCTTGAACCAATTTATCTATGAAATAATAAGTATACAGTTATATTTGTAATACCAAACACTCCCCAGATTTCAATTTTAAACAAAATCTTTAAGAGACATGAAAAATCACTTTTCAGTAAACTGCCCTTTAACAAATTTGTATGCGTATAACCCGAACGGGTAGTAAGATGCGGTGCTAATAATAATAATAATAATCGAATTCTTAACCCGCATCGGTGGCTGGGTGGTCTAACGCGCTGCTATCGCAGTAGACTATACTACCAGTAACGGGGAGATTAAGGTTCAAATCTTGGTCGGGTGTACTGAGTGTTTTTTCAAAATTGTTTTCCACTCTCTCTCTCTCCACGCAAATGTGGGTACAATTCATATAAATAGAACTTCCCTTGTCCCTACGACCATTAGCGTAATCTTATATATAAAATTCTCGTGTCACAATGTTCGTTCCCGTACTCCTCCGAAACGGCTTGACCGATTCTCATGAAATTTTGTGAGCATATTGAGTAGGTCTGAGAATCGGCCAACATCTATTTTTCATACCCCTTAGTGATAAGGGTTGTCCACCCTTAACATTTTTCTATAATTTTTAGACATTTTTTTAATATCTTTTTTTTTTTTATTATGTCGCATTAAAAAATACATACAACCCTAAATTTTTACCCTTTTATCACCAACCCCTATTTTTTAATAGCCATTTTAGTAATTTAATCATTTTTCATCCCCGGTCGATAACTGATCAATCGTCATTTAATTATTTATCCCCGCCAGTTGTCTACAGGTGTCACTTCTGACCCAGTAAACAGCACGGAGTAGGGATGAGAACGAAGCCGGTCTCCTGTTTCTCTCACACAATAAGACTTCTCTCACTCCCCACACAGTTGTCGGCCATCATTATTGTTTATGCATCAAGTGTAGTAGTAACATTGACAATTATTATTTTGCTATCTCAGTGTAGCTCTCATATTAACTATTAATCATTCCTATTTTATTAATAACTAGAAATTACTTAAAAATTACGTTTGCTGGGTCAGCTAGTTAGTACATAAACATATAATCCGAACAAGTAGTAATACGCTGTGCTAGAAGAATTATATAAAAAGAATCCCCAAAAACAAGTATACAGTGGTATTTACCAGGTAAAAAAATTCCTAGATATCAATTCCAAACAAAATCGTTAGATCCATTTTCGGAAATCTGTAATTAGAAAATACCAGTCATTAGGAAGCTACCTTCAGCACTCAGGTTTGGGTTAAATTAAAAAAAAGTTCCTGAGATTAATCCGTATAAAATATGTATAAGTTTGAACAAAATCCATCAAACCGATTGGGATCCGAGGCCAGGGACAGACAGAGAGTAAAATAAGATAGAAGTATGGAGGGAAAGAAATGTAAAATTCACTTTTTTTTTTTTGTTCAGGTAACGTAAAAGTTCATCATAATCTGTAAAAAAATAATCACTATTACAATACTTTCTCTTGATATGGAAATGTAAAAAGGAACTAGGGAACTCTACCATTCCATATTTAGTTAACATTTATTTGGTGATGTTCAGTTTCTTTTAGGAACTATCAATGGTGGAATGTGCTTTTACCCTTTAATAGTGATAAAATTAACGGTTGGGGACTGGATGTTGTGCCTGTCCTAGTCTTAAGTTAGATTATTAGACGTATGAAGCTATGAAAGGTCTAGCTAGCTGGTAGTGGAAAACATCTGGCTTAAAGACCATATGCCAGAAACAGTAGGCTTAATGGATGTAAAATAAAAGTTTCTTTTAGGATAACCTTAACTTGAATAAGATAATATTTTCGTGAATTAACTTGAAATAATTTTATAATCTTTCCTAGAACTAAGCTAAACACAACAATACTATAAGCGAGGTGTTTATTAGACCATTGTCTGTTCCATCCAACGTCAAGACACGCTATTCATGTCTGGATTTTCAGATATTTTCCATGTTGAGTAGCGTGATGTAATCTGGTGTATATCGCATTTAAAACAACGCAAACAAGATCTGGTATACTCCACCTTGAGTGGCATGGCGTAGCGTGTTGTAAATGAATGACCACACACTAAACTAATTATATAGGGTGGCACGTGGTCACTGATATGTACATGTGATATCGTTAAATATATTTTTTTTCCAGCACTGAGCCTCACTACCTGTTCAGGTTATTCGCAAACGTACTAATTAGAATAGTGAGGGATGAGGAAGGTTGAATTTATAGGAAGTGTACCCATATTTGCGTGGAGAGAGAGTGGAAAACCATTTTGGATAAATAACCTTCAGTAAACACCGTCCAGTATTGAAGCCCAATCTCCCTGTCTTTAGCAGTCTAGTATATTGCGAGAGAGATGTCTTAGACCATGTGGTCACCGATAAAGATAAATAAATTATAAACCGATTGCTGTATTTTTTTAATAAGTTCTTAATTTTTTTGTTTTTTCTCTAAAAAGACGTCAATAGTGCCAAAATATATTTTTTAAATGAATAATACTTTAATATAAACGCAATTTGAGAATACAATATATATAATATTTAATACAAAGACCTTAACATAGCTTAATGAGTTAAGTTAGCAATTTATACTTACCACTCTTGTTTAAACTTGTTTATGTGCGTGCACCTTACTACCCGACCAGGTTACCAGCATACTTACACTAAAAATGTAGAGGCGAAGAAAGTAGAATACAAACGAAAGGGTCCGCATTTATGTGGAAGAAGAATGTTAAACCATTTATGAAAATAATAACAAGGTGCACTTTGATGGGAATAGAACCCTTGTCGACCCCGGTGGTTTTGTGGTAATGTTTTTGCCTTAGGATCCAATGTTCGTGGGTTCATAACCTGCCGTAGTCAAAAGATTTTTCTTGAGCAATAAGAATCCCTACCATAGCTTCCTTCGGAGTCGGTCCCATGTCGATTGTGACATACAAAAGAACCCTGGAAGGTACGTGAAATTTATTTTCCTGTCAGAATTAGTAGACCCTTTCTCTTTCGTTTATAGAAACTCTAGTATGCTGATATAATCAATCATTCGGTTCAGAAAGTGCATTTTAAATACCTCAAATAAATAAGAAATAATAGAACCCTAACCTCATTGGCGTGGTTTTACGTGTTGTATGGGTAAGCAGAGATATTTGAAAATATACACTGTGATATGTTCTCATACACGTGTTCCCCATTTGACCAACTTTCATAGGTTCTGATCTACATTCCTCACATTATAATGCAGTGCATTCGTAGATATATGACAAATGAGTGTTCCATTGAGTGTGGAGAAGATATCACAGATACAATTTAAAATTTCCTTTGCCTACAACGTCAACACACCACGCCATGGCCTGCCATCGTCAAACTAGACTCGACGATACTGAAGTATTTGTCTGCATGCCCATCTGTGGATGTGTGCACTTAGTCTACACAGAAAGGTAGGCCTCCCTTTAATTACTACACTAAGGTGCTATCTTACACACTCCATTACAGTAGAATCAAGAAAAATTTGTTTATGTAAAGTATAGTTTACATTAACAAAGGTTACAAACCATGCAAAAAAATTTAATGGCACATAAAAATCAAATACTTCTTCTGAAAAAAAAAAAATATATATATATATTATACATCATATCTACATTAAAGATGGCGTATTTTGCTTGCACTATGGATATATAGTGTTTATTGAATACATTTTTCTTATGTTCAAGTTAGACATGCTTAAATCCGCTGGAAATGAAAATATTCCTTTCATGCTTTAAAAAGCCTGTTACAAATAAACATAATTTCAATTTCCTTTATTATAGTGCTGACCAAGAGCCAACAGACCTAAAAGAGGTTAGCACTGATATATATATATATATATATATATATATAATATCGTAGAGAATAATTACATGTCAATTCAATTATAGTTTGACAACATTTTAGATCAGTAAATCGATACAATACATCGACGTAAAGAGACCAAAATCAATATTTCATTGATTTGTGGTATTTAACGTTCACTTTCTGAACCGACTGATTATATCAGCACACGACTTATAAGCTAACATATCAATAACAGTCACAACACCCAGCCCCCGGCCGTTAATTCATCACTGTGAAAGGAGAGACCCACATTTCACCAATCGTAAATTTTTGGGGCATGTCAAGAATTGAACCCAGCATCATTAGCCCAATTATTGACAGACACATTACCGACTGAGCTAAGGTGCCGGACACTAAAATAAATGAACAAAGAAACTATTTATATAAAATTCACAGTAAGAAAAATTATTTAAAATACTTTAACATGTAACAAAATCTAAACATCCTAGTGGTAAGAGAGGTCCTTTAATAATCATTTGAGTTTGTTTCTTCAGTTATAATAAAAAGCCAAATTCGGCAATTTTAGAGTGAGTTACGAGTAGGCCTACAGCCACCAAGAGGACTGAGCTTGTATGAACTACCCATATAAAAATAATAATAGTAACTAATAATGCTAGATATTGTACTTTCCCAACAATGTGTCAGCTGACCTCTTGGTCTTCATTCCTGGCTACAAATCTATAGGTCTCGGGCTCTATTCTCGGCGGTACCATAGGTATTTCTCCTGAAGTGGAAGTGTTACTGTGGTTGCCATGGTCTGGTTGATTAGGCTTGATTTAGGTTCAAAACTAGTATTAGCACCACCACATCATCATCATAATCATCATACCATCATCTCATTGGGACGAAATAACCAACCTACATGATGCCATAGCCTCGGAAGACGATTTAATATCTGCCACTTCCAGTAAGAGAACCATAAATGTCTAGCCGACAAACCCTGGTGGTATATACTAAAAAAACATGCGTATGTAAATTAATTAAAATATTATAGTAGTAGTGAAAATAGTTAATAAGGTGTGAGACGATCACGTTTTAATTCCAAGTGAAATAAAAGCGAAATAAAGTCGAATCTGAAGTCTATAAAAAGAATAATGATGTCACATTACATTTTAAATCATCCTTAACTTGGTAAATATAAAGGATTATAGAAAAAGCCAATCATACTATTTTATTGTGACGTACTGAATTTATCACCAGTCGGTGTTAAATAGTGGTTCTCAAAATTATGTTCAAACGGTGAGATATTTCTATTCTATTCATAATATGTTTAATTTTTCTTCGTCCTTAGAAATAATTCGAAGTTGTGAAGGTAATTGACGGTGTATAAGTCGAAGCGAGGGAGATTTGACCTCATACTAATGACATTTCGAAGCTTCTCACACCCCTATGATTAAAAATTATGGCCCTTAAACAGAGACAAGTTATACTTTGGCGCTTAAATTGCTTTAGTCCAAAATATTTAAAAAGTACCTTAAATGTAAAATTATAATCAAGTCAATATTGGAAACAATTAATAGTAGGGGTAGTGACAACCTAGTTATAGATTTAATAAAGTAATTAGCTTTTTAATGGTACTCTTTTCACCCCGAGTTCAAGAAAGAAGCAGAGTAGTAATGCCATCCCTCGCACGGGTAAGCCACATTAAACTATATCAAATTAGAAAGTTTAACATCCAGCTGCCTCATTTTGATGATTCCTTCATGTGCCTCATTTTGATATCTCCTACGTGTACAATCCTGAGATAACTATGGCAATCAGAAAACCAATCTTGGCATTTTTTTCCTGATTTGATGTTACCTACTAAACAAAATGAGTGCACAATCGAACGTAATCCATTGACAACGCAAACTTTACCTAAGAACGATCATAATATAAGTGAAACGAGCTAATATACATTGTTGCAGAAACATGTTGAAATAAACACATTTCACCAAAGAGCATAAATGGTAGTAGACTATGGTAGAGAAACATCTTAAATATTGAGTACCATGATCTCCCAAATAAAATTGAACTCCCCAATCTATGTCCCCAGAGTTTATAAATTAATATCTATGACGCTCCTAGATAGGCACTAATTTATCCTTGAATTTTTAGCTATGTATCCACTTTAAGATAATATTTAGTTTTTGTATTCGTTTATTTTTATACATTTTTTGTCCACCATTATAAAGTTCAAGTTTCCCATCATAATGAGGTTTTTTCTTTTAGTTTAGAAAACTTTTAACACTTCCCCTCCATCCCCCTGCTTCCCAGCACCTGATTTTGAAATTCCTAACCTTTCTACTTTTATGGTTATGTGGGGTGGTCCTTCTACAAACTTTGCGATTTTAAATTTCCTTCCATGCCAAATAGTAAATTTTCTAATTCATTTGGAGGGATATTAAGTCATCCCCCCCCCCCTTTTTAATTCCTACATCTCCAATTTAAATTTTTTTATTTTGTATGGTTATTTAAGTGCCTTCAGAATTTCCGCTTTTATCCAAAACTAAAATGGTGTTCTATGATAGATGAATAAGTTTTAAGATCTTCCATTTAGCGAGCTTCGATTTAGAAATTGCCCGCTTTAGTGGGCACATGGTCTGTACTGTCATTGATGAGGATATCGGGGTTCAAATTCTAGTCAGGTGTAATGAGGGGTTTTTTCCCTAAATGTTCCTAAATGGCTTTTCACTCTTTCTCTACGCAAATCCACGTACACTTCCTTTAAATGTAATCCTTCTCACCCCTAACACATTATCGTAGTTAGTGCATCTGCGTGTACCTGAACAGATAGAAAGACACAGTACTAAAATAAAACAAGTTCGCATGTTCAGACATCATTTGGCTTTCCGGGAAGGTCTATTTACTTGAATTGTACATACATGATGAATAATTTAAATTTTCTAGCTCCCCCCTCCTTTTCCCTACCACCAAATTATTTTGTTCCCTCCATTTTGAAATTCAAGAATTTTAAGACCTTTATACTGTATGACGTGGTCCTTATACCCGCCTGACAAATAAATGCCAACCACCTAATAATGTTTTGAAAATCTAGAGGGCTCTCATTTCCCCAGCCTCCTTTAAGGAGTAACTATTATATAACATTTATTTGGCTATTTGGTGACCTGGCGGTCTAGGGGTAAGGTGTTAGACTTCTGTGCTGGCGGCCGGGGTTCAATCCTCGGTCCCGGCAAAGATTTATCTGATTACCAAACCCTTCCTTCACCTCTGACAAGACATCTTGTGAATGTGGGGAATGCCAGGCCTCCACCGTGGTTCGGATCCCACGTTAAACTGTAGGTCCTTCATTTCATCTCACAATCACCCTACCATTACACATTAGCGTAAGTGCGTATAACCCGAACGGGTAGTAAGATGCGGTGATAATAATAATAATAATAATATTTGGTTATTTGATGTGCTTAAGTTTACTTGGTGATTTCCCTCTTTATCTCCAGTCAAATGCGAATGTATTCATCTAAATTTTATTTTCCTCGTCCCTACCACGTCAATAATTTCTTTTGTAGCACCGCGTAGTACTACTTCACGTGTTAGGGATGTGCGAGGTTGTATTCATAGTTAATTACCTACATTTGCATTAAAGTAAAGTGGAAAACTATTTATGAAAAAAACCCTCAGTACTCTCAACCAGGAATCGAACCTCAATCACCCTATCATCGGAAGTTCAGTCTAATGCGAGATTTACGCCTAAGACCGTTCGTCAGTGTTAACATACAATAGACGGTACGGATAATATAGCGTAATAAAAAAATTAACGTGCATCTTGTCTACTTACACGTCCGGTATATCTCAATTTAAATCTACTACTTCTACTACTACTAACTACCTTACTACCTTACTACCACACAACCACTACTACTACTACTACTACTACTATTACTACTACTACTATTAGTAGTACTAGTAGTACTACTAATAATACTACAACTAGTACTACTGCTGTAAAGGTTCACCATTATGACTTATAAATCCAATCAAAAACCTGAGTAACTTTTCTGAGAAAGATCTGATAAAAAAAATGTTGGTTTATCTTGAAAGTCAGTCACCATTCAACAACAATCTAAGAAACATTTTGTAAAGCAAGAGGTAAACATTCAAAGTTCTCTTCTCTGAGTTTGGTTAATACAATTTATATTTAAACAGAACAGAGTGGAAGGATAAGTGACTAAATGTGCGCAGCAGATGGCAGTTGAAAAACACGAGGGACATAGGAGATGAGTGATAAGAGTCTACTTACAACCTTTACTCCAGGCATGTCCAACCCATGGTCCGCGGGCCAGTTGTGGCCCCCCAACTACGTTGTGTGTGGCCCACCAGCTCAAAGTGAAATATTTTAAATTGCAGAATAAACAACAAAATAGGCTTTTGTAAATGACGTAAATCTGTCATGAGCATAGTGACATTAAACGATAAACTTTTTAAGTGAAGAAGAAAAGTTGTTAAATTCCAGGACACCCTTGACAGATATTCAGAAAATGTTTAGATCACCATGGAAAGAAAATAAAACTCTATATTTCTACTGGAACAATATTTTATTCATTTTGGCCAAATCTCGTTTTTATATAAAAACTGTAAAAACAGTTACCTTAACCCGCATTCCCTACATCCCCACCTTAACAGTTGTTTTCTCATATGAAATGGACGCTAACATACGAGATATCTCGGCCTTCAGACACACATTGGTCGACTTATTATGAAAGTGAATTAGGCAAAAAATTTATAAAAGGACAATCATACCTATTCTGCAAATAAAAAGTTTAACATTTTTGGTAAAATAATATGCGGCGAGTTTAATTTTTCTTTATATAATGTATGGCAATATGTATGTACTAAGCTGGAATTACTTGAAATTATTGACAATATTCAATATTTGAAACTAGGCCCCCTAAGTATTTTCAATGTTAAATTTGTCCATTATTATCACACGAGTTTAATACGCTTGCCTTAAACCATGTGGCCACCGAAGTGGGCTGGCGTTGGAGTTAGATAACAGTCAAAATAGGACGCCTTGCTTTAAATTTCAATAAAGTGAGGATAGCTTGAATGAGAAGTAAGGCGAGGTACAAACAAATAGTGATTGATAAATAATACATTTGATAACTACTTTTAGAAGTGTATACACCTTTACTTTATTATCTTGTCAAAATTTCAAGAATTAAGTGTTTATTTATTTTAAGTATGTAATTTATGAACTTAATGATTGATAGTTGTGCTAAGTATTTGTATTGCTCAATAAAAATCAATTTAATTCGGCTGGGTTTGAACCACAAACATCGGGTCCTGAAGTGAGAACTTTAAACCCAAGACCAGCGAGGTCAAAAACGGCAGAAATAATTATTTAACTTTATGATGTTAATACATTTGTCTAGACATGCTTCAATGTTAGAATGATCTAAACCGTCACGCTCGCAATATACCGGACTGTTGGTGGGGCGGATATCGTAGTTCGAATCCTGATGGAGTTTTTTTTTTCCTAAATTATTTTCCACTTTCCCTCCACGAAAATTAGGGTTAACTTCAACTCAATTCAACTTTTGTCATCCCTATCATATTAAAGTAATTATAACATATACTTATAGCCTGGACCGGTAGTGAGACGAAGTGACAAAAATATTGCTATATCAAATATATCCATGGAAATGTTATTACCTTGACCAAGTCACGAAGGAATTCGTGTAAGGTACGTCAATATCGACTGATATTGATAATTCAAATTATTTGCACTATAAAAGACATATAGTTAATTCTCAGGGGAGGAAAATCAATAAACAGAATATAGAAAAGGAAGTAAATGGAATAAAATATATTTACGGTAGGGATATAATAGAGAAAAAGAAAGAGTGGGCTTCACTTGTGAAATGAGACTTATCATGATTTTTTTGACTTCTTACGGATATACTTATTTTAATTTCGCTAGTGTGTAGGAATCTATATTAAGAATATGCTTTAGTTTTGTCAAACTTTAATAAAATAAACATGGCTTTAAATTTCAATAAAGTGAGGATAGCTTGGATGAGAAGTAAGGCGAGGTACAAACAAATAGTGATTGATAAATAATACATTTTAATCAAACGTCGCTGAATATTAGATTTTTAAAAGATCCTATTTCAGGCAAATGTCACATCTATCAAAGGTTTACGATTTTTTACATTAATTACTATTTCCAGCCTGTGACCTGGGTAAGTTCTCTATTCAAGCCATATATTTTCCACTACCGGCTTGCTAAATTTGTCGTAAGTTCATATGCCTTATAATATAACTTAATACTAGGACAGGCACAACATCCAGATCCCAGACGTTAACTCATCACTGTGAAAGGGTAAACCCACATTTCCCTAATGATACATTTTTCGTCCATGCCGAGAATCGAACCCGGGACACTTAGTACAGTAAATTGACATGCTACCCACTGAGCTGAGGTGTCGGATAAAAGGTTGAAGATAAATATCCAAAATAAGAAAGAGAAATAATATAAGCTATGGAAAAAGTAATAGAGGGTTAGAAAGAGAAGGGGTCGGGAAGCCTTAGTGAGGTAATGACTTTTAAAAAAATTATAGAATAATTAATATATATAATATATATATAATTTTCAACCCAGAGGTTCCCATCCTGGGGTCCACAAAACAAATATATATTTTTTTTTTAGCACTGCGTCTTAATACCCGTTCGGATTATACGCTTAAGTACTAATTACGCTAATGGATTAGAAATTGGGAAGGTTGAATTTAGATAATGGATTAGGAATTGGGAAGGTTGAATTTAGATTAAGTGAACCCGCATTCGCGTGAAGGGAGAGTGGAAAATAATTTAGGAACACCCC